>CAJNDV010002136.1:82499-103131 GCA_905221635.1 Symbiodinium sp. CCMP2456
AAGGCGACAAAAAGCGGCCAGACAGGAACAAAGACATGTGTAACATTCCACGTGCAATAACTATCTCTGCATGTACATACATACACAGACATGCATACATGCATGCATGCATGCATGCATACATGCATATATGCATGCATGCATACATGGATACGTGTATACACTCGCCCATGCATGGAGACCACTTCATCCGTGACCTTCTCGCCGCTGAGGCCAGGACATACCGGATCCCCTGACGAACTTTGTGTGCAAGATGATCATAGTCACTGCTACACCTCCAGGGAACTGCTGACATTGCGCGTGCGTTTGCTTCAGAGGGGTTCACGCTAGTCCCTCCGACAGCGCCTTCGCAAGATCGCGACATCCTTCTCGGGAGCCTGCATAGAGGAGGTGCAGGCTCATGATGCTGCTGCACTATGGCGAGAACACGGACGGGAAGGGTAAAGAAACAAAGACCGGAGAAGCTGCTGCGGGTTACACTCGATTATTTCACCTGGCATGCACACATACATGCGCAAAAGTGCCCTGTGGAGTGGGCAAGCAAAAGCATAGCATTTTGCGCTTCTGATCGTTTCTGCGTCAGTCGCCCGTTGACTTGCCGCACATATGGCCTGTGGGGACTTTGAAACTACCGAAGTCGTGAGCTCTGTGTGCAAACGGAATGAAAGGCAAAAGCTGTGATCTTCTGTTTCTGCACCTCCCTCTCCACTGAGAAACGTCACAAAAAATCTGCAAGGTTCCAACCAAAGCTACACACGGTCTGCTCTGTAGGCTACAAGCAGCCAGTGCGATCGCTCTTGGCCTTCAGCCCAAAACCAGAAGCTGGGACAAAACAAAGCGGTGTATGGCTGGGAATCCGGGATGCCCTGCCGGCCCTGCGTGACCACGTGGAGCCTCGTCGGCTGCCTCGTTACCCAGCAAGAACAGGTACTTCACCGTGCGATTGCTCTGGCACCTCAAGTACAGAGTTGCTTCGACACCCAACATCCGCTTCTCCTCCCTGCCTGGCACACTGGTGTGTTTCGGGGTCAATGTCCAGTGTCCACGTCTCTCTGACCTCAGCCGTCAAGGCTCCAACACACCAAACTCTACCAGAAAGCCCAAATCCAAGCTCCAACGTCGTGGCCTAGGCGCAGCATCCATGCGCTGTTGGTCCCGCTCTGCGCTGGCTGGGATGACAATGAGCAGATCATAGTGCCTTTGATGCATAAACTCATGGACGGTGAGTGAGGGGTGATACATGCTGAAACGCTTGATGCAAAGGACATCTAAGCGACTCTAACCTGCCTTCGCCTTCCACGAGTCGGAGCAGAAACCGAAACTCTGACGACATTCAAACAAAAGGGGGCCTACGAAAAGCCTCGCACTGGCAATGCCAAAAGAAACATCTCAGCTAAGCCGAAGCCGTCCAGGTCACTCTCGCTCCTCCCTTCCTCGGTGGAGGAACACCCAGTCAAACGGTTCCGAAACACTACAGTAGCTACTGGGTCCAGTGACATGGTTCCGACTTCATGCTCATTGTGTCCACGGAATGCCGAGGAACGAAGCAATCGCGACCGGTGTGTTCGCGAAGAGCTGGCACGGCGGGAGCTTCAAACGAAACGGTGCATGTGCGATTTTGGACGAACTCGATCGACGCGAGCCGTCCGATCACGGCATTAGACGTTCTCCTCAACCCCTCTCATCCCCTCTCTTCGCTGGAAGGAGGCCCCTTTTCGCCCCTAGGCCTGTGGCCATGGCTAGCTCCGGTGCTGTCGACGGACACCTGGTGTCTCAGAGCATCCGAGTCATTCCCTGAACATCCGAAGAACCCCGTGGGCAGACCTGGACCAGAGTTGCCCTTACGGAAGCACGAAAGGCGCTCTGTGCAAGGAGGCACCAAAGGCAACACCTGGCCGCGGACAGAACTCTTTGGTCACGGCCCTCAGAGGCAATCTTACCTCAAACCGAAAAAACCTTAAAGAAAAAAACGAATCTCATGGCAAAAATCGAACCCGGTCGGCCGGGTGCCTCTGGAAGAGTCCTGACTTAAGCATGGCGCACACAGCATGGGAAGAATCGATGTCTGCAGCGAGGCTTGGAAAAGCATCTACTCTCGCTCGCTTTGTGGATGAGGTGAGATGATGTGCCTTGCGCGCCCAGGAACTACATACTGCGCCGCTTCTCGATTTGGGCCGATACGGCCAATTGCCTGTGGAATGAACCGACTCCCACAAGCCTGTTTATCTAAATCCAGCAAGCATCTGCACAGTTTCTCAAGCCATCTAGAAGCAAGGCCAACCTCTATCTCGAAGGACTCCGAGTCTATCTCAGCATACGGTGCATCCTCACGGGACTGCAAGCAGCTACGATGGCAGTGTGCTCAGAATCATTGAAAGAACCCATGCCCATAACTCGGCTGACAGACGGTAAGAGCTCCTCCTCAT
This sequence comes from Symbiodinium sp. CCMP2456, assembly GCA_905221635.1. Taxonomy (NCBI): domain Eukaryota; class Dinophyceae; order Suessiales; family Symbiodiniaceae; genus Symbiodinium; species Symbiodinium sp. CCMP2456. Next base: position 84,926 of record CAJNDV010002136.1, read on the forward strand.
CGATTCGATACAACGCCAGATCCTGCGTTGTGCTCAGCATGCAGCTGCTCACATGCTCCTCCGTGCTCTTTTCCGAAGGATTCGCCTGGAATCTGGAAACTACAAGCCAAAAACTTCTCTGAGATCCCATTCACACATCCTGACGCTTCTTGAGTTTGGCAGCCACTTCGTCCGCTTCCTTGTGCCAGCTTCTGTGGCAAATTTTGCAGCTAGCAGCCAGGCACACGGCATTGATGGAAAGAACATCCCGGGAACTTTGGAGTCATCGATAGTCGATAGAGGCTGGCTGCAGAAAGGTCGCAAGGTTGGCCTGGATCGACTCCTTCAAAGACACTTTGCTTGCAAAGAGGCAAACCGATAAACCCCATGTCTCTTGAACTGCTGCCGCGATGCCGTGCGCAAGAAATCGGAGTCGGACTCATCATACTTGCAGCACTCGCACAACCTCGACTGTGTCTGTCCCTGAATGTGTGTTTTTGGGCATGAAGGTCAGAGCCATCGAAAAAGACAGCTGCTTCAAGCTCCAAGAGTTACTTGCCAGTCGCCTTGCAGAAAGCCTGTTGGGATTGGGAGCCGGGGGCCACTGACTCGGATCATGCCAGCCAGGCAGCATGTCTCATGGCAGGTCAAAGTTGGAGCATGGCGCTCTGGATAGAAGCGGCTCTGGTCTGTCTGAAAGCTTGGAATGCGTTTTTTTGCGCATGCAATGTCCAGGTCTCGTCAAAGGCCTCTTTGTTGGATTGCTCATGTCCAGGCTCTACGTCCTGAAATCAGCTACCAGACAGTTCTTGCCATTGACCGCTTGCAACAGGCAAACAGGAAGAGCCCCAAAACCACCACTCGAGCTGGCCACATTTTTTCCGCGGGAGTGCTGCGTCTCCCATGACTTTCTACTGCAGAGAACCGGAGTCTGTCGCTTGTCGGCTTCACAGCATCCGACAGGCCGTAAACTCAAATACCCTCATCGATCATCACTTTGTCAGCCTCTCTGTTGAGCCCTGCTGGGTCCAGCGTCCCATACGGCTCACCATGAATTTCGAAGGCATCCCCTATGCAGGCCATCAAGGCAATGCCCCCAAGCACCTGTTCAGAGCGCGCTGTGCGAGACCAGCATTGATGCGATGCAAAAGATGCAGCTGAGAGCGACAGGCTCCCTGTAGGTACAGTCTTCGAACGCGGCAGTTTTGTTTGCTTTGGTTCCACCAAGTCACTCCGATAGCGAAGTTTCGAGGGTCCTGCAGCAGATCCTCGACTCTTTTGTCCTGCAAAGTGGCCACGCACAGATGTGTGTGCCTTGCTACTTCTGCACCAATCGTTCATATTATATAGACTCAGATCCTCCTTCATAACTTCATGTTCTGAAAGTCGCTACGAGGACTTTCACTTGCGCTGCTAAATCACAACTCGCTTGGCGAGGTTTAAGTCGGCTGCACCACACATCCTCAAACGCGCGAAAGCATTGGCTGAGAGCCATCCCCGCTGGTGCCTGGAGGCTGCCCAAGAGGGTGATCCAGCAGATCTGGGAGAAGCCTCCCAGTTGGCCCGCCAGCCTTAACTTCAGGGATCTATAGACCACCTTGACAGCTGATACCCCAGTTGCTAAAGACTGCGGAAGGATTTCTCTTTTCTGCAGAGCAGCAGGGTCATTCCGAAATGCATAGAGGCTGCGAGGGCCACGGTGTAGATGTGCAAGCTCTTGCCTCGGCTTGCAGCTTAAGCTGGAAGCTTTAATAGGTATTCAAGAGGTCATTGTTGAAAATCTCATTGATTTGGGTTGTCGGCAAGTCGCTCCAGAGCAAGAACGGCAGGGTTAGCTCCAGAGCGAGGGCGGAGCAAGCCAGGACCGTGGTAACGCTTCGCCGCATCGGCTCTGTCCAGAAAATAAAATGCCACAGGCCTTTGAGAGGGGATGTATCCAGGATGGCGACGTCGCGATACAAGGTCGCTCCCTGCACCCAGGAGATCTTCGCCTTGAACTCGCCGGCCCAGAAGTAAAGGAGGCTCACTTGCAGGCGCAGCAAGGACAAAGCCCAGAGAGAGCCGCCACCTAACATCTTCCACAATCTGATGGCGGCTTGAAGGGCCTTTGATACTTCCACTCGAACTGGTACTGGTGCTACCACTACCTCGACTAGCTCACTAGCTGTGGGTCCCTCCCAATTACCTAGTGGGGGTGAAATGCACGGAAACTAAGAGGAGTGGCCGACGACAACTAAGACTTTTAGCGAAGCACGGCCACGGGTGCACCACCCTGGCAGAAAGCGCTCCGAGACCGACTTCAGGGAGAAGCAATCGTCGCAGGGAGTAAAGGCCAGGATCAGCAGCCTTCCCAAAAAACGATTCGGAAAAAAACGAGGGGCCGCGAGCCCCAAAAGTTATCTGCTATTCAGGTTGCGGGACGGTTCAGAAACTGCATGCCAAATGCAGTCCGAGGAGCACCATCGCTGCATGTTGCCTCACTACCGTCGCCACACAGCCGACACACAAGCAGTAGAATTCTCTCCGACCGGACACTTAAAATCCAAAAATCTCACAGGTCTGACAGGATTCGTCGGGCAATCAGGGTCGAAGCCGTCCCGCGTGCAACCCAAGCAAAAGCCTGCAGCTGCCAGAGCCGCGGCCATAGGGGAGAAGATTCCCACCGCCAGGCATGCCTGCGCCAGCACCAGCAGCAGAGTCATCACGCCTCCTCGCAGGATAATAGCGGACTAGGTGGCTAGATTTCAGGTCAGAATCTCGAAACCCAGTGAAGCCTCCTGGCCACTGATCTGGTGCATACCACATCATGATGGGCGTGGCACCGCCCCAATCTGGATTCACCACCAACCAGTAAGCAAGGAGGATTCGAACCAAAGCCAAGGTGGCAGATGGGCCGCGGTGATCCTTGATCGTTCCCCATTCCCCCCCCTTCCCCCTAACAAAAAAAAAGGCTCTCTCTTTCACTGAGGGCCACCCAGGCTCCCATCCCATGCCCATGACTTCAGGCCCTGGAAGTTTGCTCCCGGGCCAGGCGCTCCGAGCGCACATCCATAGGGCGACTGGCAGAGCCAGCGCGAGGACGATGTATCCAAAGGGGGTGAGCTTCGTGTCGTCTTTGTCGCCACCGAACATTCCCCAAGGTCCATACAAAACGTCTCGGCCTCGACAGAAGTGGGCCCGGCACCCTAGTCCACGCTCTCCTCCTCCTCTAACCCCCGCGGCCCCTGTCTCTGTCTCTCTTCTGCTTCTGTAGGGAGCGTCCGAAGCCTCCCGAGGAAAAAGCTCGCCCCTGGGAACGACCTCTCTCTCTCTCTCTCTCTTGCAGGCTCGAGCAAAAGGGTAGGTCGGACCCCCTCCCTCGCACGAGATCTCTCTCTTTCCCTCTCTCTGCCGAGATGCCAAGAATAGCAGATAAGCCGGGGGTCCTGCACGGAAGCATCCCCATAAAGGCTATGGGATTTCTGGCCCTTCTAGATTCCAGGGCTCGTGTTGCAAGCAAGCCGCAAGAGACAAATCAAGATCCCAAGGAAGGTAACGCGTTGGATCGCGCAACCTCGGATTCTGACTCCACCATAGCTCCACAGCTCCACTCTCCGAAGGCAGGGAGCCCGGGGCGAGTTCGTGGAACGCGTACATGATGCAGATGAAGGCGGCGCCGCCGAAGGCACAAGCTCGGTTGAAGCGCAGTGCTAAAAACGATTCCCAGTCCTGTGAAAATGAGGGCCAAAGAAGGCTCTATAATTTAGGCTCTGGGTCGTTTTAAGCTAAGTTGGGCCCTCGGTCCTCGAAGCAGCTGGGCTCGCCTTTCCCGAGCAGCTGCACATAGGCCAGGGTCAGTGTGACAAGCAGAGCAGTGCTGCATGCAGTGACGATCCAATAGCACATCCCGGTCTGGGTGCGCAGAAACAGTTGGACCTTAGTAAGGGTCGGCAGTGTCTTTGACACAGTGTTGCCCATCATGCCAAGAGGCATAGGCAATGTAAGCTGACAGCACCATAGCCAGCAAAGACAGCATCCAGGCAAGCTCAAGGCCTACTGTGAAGACGGCTCGGGAAGGTTTCAAGGGTTTGAGGGGCTTCCAGGCTTAACAGGATCCATCGACGGCCTTCAGCCCCTCTGGACTGCAGAATGAAGACGATAGCCTGTGTCAGCAGGCTGACAAAACGCACAAGACCCTACTCAGTTTCTGACTGAGGCCAGCGGCAAACTGAGCGAAGCATATCCACAGAGCATGAGGAAAAGTCCAGCCTCACGCAGCGAGAAGTTTTGGGAACGTGGGCTTCGATGCGCAGAAACGCACATGCCACCATGCCTCTGACGCTCAATGCCAGCTTTGGTTCCCTGCCCTCCTTCGTTCCAGGGACCTCAGAAGACCAAACCGGCAGGAAGGGGTTCCGTTGCAAGAGAACGACGCCGTTCTGATAACAGGGAAGAACTGACTCGTGTGTGAGGCTGCCTGGCAGGCTCCCAGGGCTGCACCAGACACGAGGCAGACCAGTAGCGCAGCTGCTTGTGGATTGTCTTTGCCCACGTAGCCGGTCGCCAGCCCCAACAGCAGTTGCATGCCGCAGCCCTGCAGAACTTGGCACACTGATGAACAGCTCCCTCTGCCCTGGGACTCGGATCCTTCGGATCCGAGGCCTCCGTCTGCGCCGCTGAGTGCAGCCCAGAGAGATGACAGCAGGATCAGCACATAGTACCCCACGACAGCCGATGTGATGCCGGCAGGCCCGCAGTGCTTCGGTACGACTCTCTTCATGAGCCGCTTCTCCGGCTTTGTCTGCCGCTCTGATGAGATGTTAACTCTCAGCAGGTTCCCGCGCTGGAGCAGGCTGCCAACATCTTCGTCGGCGAGGGCTCCACAAAGCTCTTGCGTCCCGCAGACACTCGCGTGGCCCACGCCGGCCACGGACAGAAACAGCGCCAGAAGGAGCATTGCGACGCCGCAGGCTACCACAGGCTACCTTCGGGAGCCCCTGGAGGATGAACTCCCGGTGTCTTCCCCTTCAGTGTTGGGTTTTACTCAGCCCGGGGCTCCCATTTCACATGCGAGAACGGGGTACGGTGGACTTGACGAAGAGCCGTCACCATCGCAAGCATCAGCTCAGACCTTCGAAGCAGTGACCGCTTGAACTTGCCCCACTTTCCTCTCAACAGGTGAGGCATATCGAGGCGAAAGCTGCATCTGTCTTCAAAGGCCCTTGTTTCCTGGCCCTTTCTGCCTTTCTTGCCTTGCTGCCTCCTATTGTCAACAACGCATGCAATCATGTCACACGGTGCTCCTGCATGGTCATGTTCGTCAATCTCTTCGTGCGTTTTCGAAACCTCTCTCGACGATCTCCTGAACTACTTCAGATGAAGCTACTAGGCGGTTCACGGGAAGAGCTTCCGAATGGCAGTCGGCTTTCGTGACTGGGGACTCAAAGGCTCGAAGCCCGGCACCAAAGCTCTCTATCTACACTCTTCCAGTCGACAACAAGCATCCAAATCTGCATACAATTGCCCAGCAAGGTTTTGACTCAGATAAGGCATACATGGCATACCGCTCCGTCTGGGGTCGGCGTGTCCGAGCCGCAATACTCACGGCTTTCATGCTGCCCGTTTGGGCGTCAGCATCCCGTGCGACTTCAAACATTTCACATGAAGCAGCGACTCATAGCTACAGCACCGTCAAACTGGTAACCAGAGTGTGCGCAAACAAACTAGCTTCAGCGAAGGACGACTTAGCCCGAGTAAAACGAATACCTGCCGAAAACCGTCCACTTGTTTCTTACACGTCTGACACTTCACTGGGCTCCTGATCTGGGAGACTTACACTCCTTCAGACCCGCACTCCTTCGCCTAGGCTGGGGGCCTAGGCCCGAACAAAGCTGCTCAGAGACATTCCGAGCTCAGGGATCGAGAGATTCGCAAGCTTTGCCATCAGCAAGGAATTCAAATCTTCTACAGAAACTGCGAACACGGTACTAAGGATGTCGCTCCTGACCAAGCCGTCGGGAATCAAGAAGATGCTAGCGCTGCCTGTAAGCGCATGTTGCAGCTCACGCCCTTCTGAAAGTCTCCTTTGCTCTGGGAGACTGGTGATGAGATGAACCATACCAGCCTCGATCCCACTTCCAGCGATCTCGGCAAAGGTCTGCTGGAGCCCCAGCTGCACCGAGGCCCAATGATCTTGTGCCACGGTGAGATTGAGAATCTCACCCACGAAGGTTCCGTCCACCGTCGGATTGATGTTGGGGCACCAATGGCTTTCCTGATACCAGAGGCAGTCCGCCATGTTTTCGCAGGTCCGCGATTGAGGTCTGGGGCATGCTGTGGTCCTCTTGTTTGTGTTGCAATTGCAAGTCTCAGGGCAAATGTTCTCCAACGTCTTCATCTCGAACTCAAAGACGTTTGAGTTCCAAGTCGTGCAGCTTCCGAAGTCGATGCCCTCTGCGGTCAAGTTCGCTTCAAATTGGCATCCGTAGTCCCACATGGCCTGTGCGAGCTTGGCAGCTTCCGCTTTGCCCTTCAGGTCTGCATCTGACCGAGAGTAGATACGAAGCTGGTCCACCCAGGCCGCCCACTGAGGCAAATCGCGAAGCTCTGCTGCACTTCGCTCCTTGCAGACACTCTGTCTACGAACGTCCCTCCAGTTGTTGTGCAACTGGCATGGGCGGTTGTGAGAGCCGTATGAGCAGCCCTGGACGTTCATGAACTCACCAGCCGGAGTGGTGCAACCGCATGTCTCCGGACACAACATGCGAGTGACGAATCCAACACCTCCGTCACCCTCGTAAGTGGGCAACTTGGTGATGGAGGTACAGTAAGACTTGACATCACTGCAATTGCGTATGCTGCTGTTTCTCAAGAAAAACTGCAAGTAGTTCAACATTTTGCCTTCGTTGCCAACGTCACCACAACCTGGATTCTCCGTATCCAAGATCTCATCAAGAGTTCGAGTTGCTGCAGTCGCAAGAAGTGCAACGTCTGTGAACCAGATCCCATACTTCGCGTCATTCTGCTCTAGATCAACACCTATCCTCTCAGCCTCCCCGACAGCAATCGTCTTCACGCTGTCATCATCAGCCTCCCAACCACCGCCAAAGGTTGGTGCCATCAACATGATCCGGCGCTGATCCTGCATCCAAACGAAACTTGTTTGCCCTCCGCACATCGCCGTCTGAACCTCCATGAGGCTACCCACCATTGGTTGAAGCATAGTGACGTACACGATAAAGAGCAAGGTTGGAATGAGAACAGTCATGGACAATGACTTCAAATCAGCACCGCGCCATCGTGGCAGGGATGGCATATGTAATGGGTCGAGCTGGTGGACTAAATGTCGTCCAGGTGTGGTGGCTAGAGCATCGAAAAGCAGGTCATCGATGTCCAGGATGATGCCCAAAGCAACCGCCTCGTCACAAACAAAAGCGCGAAAAACACTTTCATACAAGGGGTGAAGCAGAGCCAAATGCGTGCACAGTCGCATTGAGGATAAGCTCCGTGACGTCCACGGTGTAGACCAGAAAGAAGGTGCCCACATAGACCAAGAGAACAGCGGAGAGGAGGCGATAAAGGAGTAGCACGAAGGATAAGGCCTTCCTCTTTCCACCCATCGCCTTCAAGCGGTAATGCGTCACTTTGGTAAAGGGGTTCTCCCTTGTATCCAAGGTGGTTGGGCCCCGAGGTAGGGCCGAGACGCTGCGGTGCAAGGCCAAGGCGTGGCTCACCTCCTTCGAAATCCACAAGGGAACACAGCAGCAATGAAGTCTCATGCTAAACTATGGTGACATGATTATATACGACTCTTATACGGTCGTTTGATTCGCAGTAGGATTCTTATTTATTCTCTCCTTGGCCACCATGAGGTACCAGCAGACCAAGGCCACGATGCAGAGCAGCTCTCCAGTGAAGAAGGCCTCAAAGCCCTCGGCATCTGGCTTCAGGTACTTTCCGATGTGCTCGTAGAGGGCCATTTGGATGCCGGACTCCTGCAAGGACTTGTCCAGGGAACACACCCGCTCCACCAGGGAATAGCGTGACACCTCATCATACGAGCTGAGGGAATGGCCTGCTGAACGCCTCCAGCGTGTCGCGTCCTGAACTGTCGTTTCGTCGATCTCCGGATCGATGAAGTTGAAGTAGGCGATACCTACGAAGACAATCTGCATGACGATGTTGACCACCGCAAGAAGGAAGGTCTGGAAGGAGCCAAAAGGACCCAATGCCCCGGTACCGATAAACATGAAGAGGTCCCAGGTCGACTCCCCAAAGGTGTAGTACTCCTGAGACACGCTCTTCGAATCCCCCAAGCCCAACAACCTTCTCTTAGGACCTCAAATTAACCTCAAAACCACCTCAAAGCCTACCTAGCTGCAAACTGGATGTCCTGTGTCTGAGTGTTCAAGATGGACTCATCAACGTCTGCCACTTTGCTGGCAATCAGTTCCGTGATCCTTCGGCCACTTACGCGGCCTTCAGACTTGTCCGTGTTGTTGGGCGACCCTGGTGAGAAAGAAGAAGATCGGATGTTGTGTACACTGGGGACCTCATTGGTCACCTCGGTCTCTTTTGATGCCATTGTTGCAGGTCCTAGTGGAGATGGGGATGTGAATTCCGATGTGAGGGTTGCGTCCACGTCAATGCGACATACTGAGGGCGCACCATTTTCGGCAATGATCCGCTGCAACGTTGCCACGACATCCTGCAATGCGGCAACATTATATTCGAGGTCATCGAAGCGCTCATCGATGGCGTCCAGAATATCTCCATTGTGGTTGGTGAAGGTGTTCTGCTTGCCAAATCCTGCCCCTTCCATGATCCACACCCGTGCCGCCGTGGGATCTACCACAGCCCGCACGCCTCCCTTTCTTCAACCAAGCTTGGGCCGCGGCGTCACGGGCGAACAACCGGCTTGCAGGAAAGGTGCATGCGGAAGAGGTAGCAAAACTGCCCGCCTCTGCCTCAACAAGGCCTCCCACACCATCGGAATGTAACAAAAATAATGAGTGCTTTCGGCCTTTTCAGTCGCCTTCGCAGCACCCAGAGCTGGACACCATCAGTCCTCTCGAATGATGGTGGGTGAAGACAGACGTGCAGAATCCTGCTGAAAGGAGAAGCTTTCTCTTGCTCTAACCCCGAAGAAGGGCTCTCCTGAAATAGCGCTCGGCGCACAAAGTACTTAATGCTCGGGGCTGAGCAAGGACCACCTCCAACTCAGCAGAAGTCAGAGCTCACGCATGGGGAGAGCCTCTCGGCGTGCGTCCGGAAATCCACAGCTAGCTTCGATCTTCGACTCTCGGTGTTTTGGGTGCTCGGTTCTCGGCATGATCCTGAAAGGAAGCAGCCGTCTGTGCGCATCCTTCCAACACGGCTAGCATCGTGTTGAAAAGGGTGAAACCGGGCATGCTTTTGCAGCGTTCCGCGGACGTTGTATCCAGAGCAGGACTGATGCTTGCAGGCGATGAACCGTGCTTGGATGTAACGAGGAACTTTCAAGATCGGGAGTCAAAAACTGGAGAAACAGCACTGCTCTCAAAGTCCGTGCTTGCGCAAAGGGCCGCGGATTCAGATCCAATGCCCTCTGATTCCGAAAGCACATTTGGCTATTCAGTGCTTTACAAAGCCCCGTGCCTCCTCCAATCCAACCGAGACAGCTTCTGAAACTCCAACAGACTAAATGAGCCCCAAGGCTCAACTAGAGCCTCAAAGAGGCACGACGGGAAGAGGACAGGTGCGGAGCTACGTAGCTAGGTCACTTCTCAACAACCCCTCTGCTCAGGACCAGAGCCTAGGAGAAAACAGCAAAGCGTGGCTCTTCTAAGGCGAAGAACATGGGATGCACTTGGGCTTTCTCCGTCTGTGTTTTTGCGCCCGAAACTCCGAGAGAGCACCGGGACATCGGGCCGCCAGCGCCAGGCTTGAGCTTCTTTGTGGGGCTCGGCCCCAGACCTGGAAAAAAGGGCCAATAAGAACTAACAATCATGTATCATTCTTCATTAGCACTATCATTACTCGTGGTGTTTATCAGCACTGTTGGTAATACTTATTCACCGTCATCAAAAGGACATGATCCTCTCTTACCGTTTATCGTGCCCATGGTCATTGTGACTATTGTACTATGGCCCTTACTCGTGTGTTTTTTGATTGCAGTAATGTTATTACTAGTGCTAGTAGTAGTAGTAGTAGTAGTAGTAGTAGTAGTAGTAGTAGCAGAAGAAGAAGAAGTTGTTGCTGTACCATTCAGATTCATATCTTTACGCCGATTTGCGAAAATCCCGAATGCACCTGGCTGGCTGCACGGTCTCTGCATCCATCTTGTCTACCGGCCTCGAAGCTGCAAGAAGGTTCAGCAACATACAGGAAGTTGTGAGGGTTTCAGGCATGTTCGCACAGCTTCCCCAAGCTAATTGGATTACGAGTGGCTGAGACGGAGGCTATCATGGAATCATGGAGTCTCAGTACAGTAACTTGTCAACTTGATGAGGCCACCACAACTTTGTATATTCCAATATGCTGCAGCAGTACCCGAGTCACTACCAACAGATTCGACTATGCCTCGCAGCAGTGAGACTTGAAAGCTCGCCCAGAATTAACACGTGCCGTGCGCAGTCAACCCTCCACGTATCGGAGTTGAAGTAAGGACGGGATGAGCTCCTTGCAGCTAGACAGGCTAGACATGAATCAAGCACCAGTGACCTGTGATGATCTGTGATGCGTACATGTTTCACTCCTTTCTGAACCTGCCTATCTTCGCCTCATGGCCGACATCTGAGAACCTGATAGGAGCCACACACAGGCTTAAACCACAGCCCAAGAACCTTTGGCAGGAGCTGAACCCCCTAAAACCGGCGGTCCAGATGCAGCAAGACAGCGACATACGAAGGAACTGAGTTATGGATGTAATCTGAGTCCAACACCCATGCTCGGTAACAAACTTGTCCTGCACGGCGAGGATTCATCATCCAGGCATAGGAATGGTCTACGCAGCAACGTTCGGTGAACCAATCAACCAGCAAGTACGGAAAGGGATCTTCTGACAGCCTCAGTTCTGAACCACAGCACTTTACCATATCTTCTAGTTTGGCAATATGCGATACCACGATATATTGTAGTATATACCCGCAACCGCGAAGAGGTTGCTTCCTTGGAGTCCATTGCCAAGGCCACGTTGGGCAGCAAACCGACGCTGCGCAGCGGAACAGGTGCCTGGCCCAGGGCTTCTGCAAAATTATCTTATGGTACATTACGGTTTGCTATCATGATATGTTATACTACAATAATTATTATTATATTAAAATAACATATAATATTGTATATTGGTGTGTATATATACATATATATATATATATATTACAGATGGGTCTCATATTCTCATACCAGGGTTTGGAAATTCTTAGCAGCCAGGATGACAAGCACGATACTGCGACTCGCGACTTGTGCAATCAGAACAACGGACAACAAAGACGTCATTCTCGCTCCGGTCTGTCGACGTGTCAAGACAGCTTTTCCAAAGTGTAGATGGTACGGGGATGTTGAAGGTAATGAGACCTGCTGACGAAAATGAAAATGACAGTAAGCATGATAATAACAGTGCCCGAGTGGTGATGGTGACGCTTATGATGGTTGTGGTGGGGACAATGCAAATGACGATGACGATGATGACCATGATCATGATGACGGTGGTGTTGATGATGCACAGCAGGGTTGACTATGCTTATTGTGGTAGTGGTGGTGTTGGTTGTGGTGGTGGTGGTGGTGGTGGTGGTGGTGGTGGTGGTGGTGGCAGTCTTATGGTGGGTGGGGCGGGAGTGGCGGTGGCGGTGGTGGTGTGGTGCGGTTGGGGCAGCGCCTGCGATTCTAATACTCATGATTCATGATGGTGTCAGAAGTGATGGTGAAGTTGGCGTTAACGGGGAAGATGAAACTGACATGCTTCTGAAGGTGAAAGCGAGATTGGGGTAGAATGTGAAGGGCTCACGAAGATAACGAGGCTGGGGACGATGACGGTGATGACGATGATGGCGAGATGAGAGTTGTGTTGATGACCGTCACTGATTGCAGGGATGCTCGTCAAGAAGAAGAAGAAGGACACGAAGAAAAGCTGCAAAACAAAAGTTGTCATCACCAACATCATCGTCATCATCATCACCACATGTCATTATCATCATCGTCATAATCGTCATCCTCGTCATCATTCTCAACACCACCATCATTATTGTCATCTCTATCATAACAAAGGCCGCATCATCATCCTCGTCATCACTACAGTGGTCATATACATCAGTATTTTGATTCCCGGTATTGTGCTTCTCAACATTACCGTCATGATCACGTCCATCCTCTTGTCACCACCCTTCTGCACTGCCTATCATCACCGTGACGGCCCTCCAACTTATGATGATGGAAACAACCAGCCGTTGCAGTCAGCTACCCGGACCAGCCAACCCTGTGGCCTCAAGCGACTGCTTCAGGTCATTGAGCCGCCTCTCGGCCCTTAGAGGATGGGCGTTAAACTGCGTAGGAAAAACTCCGAATGCTACCAGATAGATGACGATCAGTGCCTCGTAGTAATTCATGGCATGCGACACGAAGTTGTGTTCGTGGTAGGGAACCGGAAGAGGAACTTGGATTGATGACCAGTCTGCATGCAGTTTCAGCACACGCAGCAGCCAAGGCAGGATCAGAAGAGGTCAGCCAAGGGCACTGCACGCGGTTCCACAGCGACGCTTGGGCGAACCTCTGTCGGACACAGGTTCGAAGCTTGGGTGACCCCGACCTGCTCTTCCAAACGTCTCTGTAAAAGTCGATAAAATCAGAGAACATCTGACTTCCAGCATCAAGCTTCAAAACAGGCATCTGCCAGGTTCCATGCTAGCTTCAACCGGGCTTGGCAAAAAAGACTGAAACTTCTCCTCAGGCCCAAACGCCCTGGACGCCTTGCGACGCGCGTGGTAGGCCATAATCGACATGCTGGCAACCTGGAAGAGCTGGGGAAGAAAACCGTGCTACTCCTATACTCCCCGAAAACACCTCCAAGTATGATAGCCCACATAGAGAAGTCACATTGTCTTTATAGCCTGTAAACACTTCGTGGAATATGCTGCCTATGCTTTACTTATGACTCATTATCCGAAACAGTGCAGCAAACGAGTTGCATTCACTGGCTTGTTGTGGCCGCAAAAGATTAATATCCGCCTTTTTCATAGGAATTTCAAGCATAAATTTGCCATCCTGTCACAAGAAACTCACCATCGAGCAAAACTGCTGTGTGTGCTTAAACCCAGCAACAGTTTCTAACTGCTCATCATGTTTCATGTGATTGGTGCTCCTGTTCCTCTTGCATCCACATTGAAAACCACTTTCAAACACTTTATGCCCTTGCTGTAGCGCAATTCTTTTGTTGTCGCTTTACCGTGACAGCTTGTGCGATTGAGTCTGTCATCTTCCACGTAAAAACTTCAAGGCATGATCAGTTTAGCTAAGTTATCCGTTTATCCTTGCATGTTTCTTGGAATGTAGACAGTCACAAACATACCACTGTTTGTTTAAATTGCTTAAAATAATCCTAAAGACCTACCCTGCTTCGCATGGCAATATCGCTTGCTTGGACCAGAAAACAACATGTTTCGGCTCGTGAGATCGGATACATTGTTTCGAAGGACAATAATAATCGACATTAAAGCCCATGGCTGTTGTATCAACATATCCTGTCACATCAATGATGGCTCAGAACTTCAGAGTACTAATCGGACTACTCGCAACCGCAGGGTTTCTGTCATAAAGCTTTAGCACATAATCGCTGATTCGGTGCGAGTCTGATGAGCAAAGATAGTCCTAAAGTAGAGCCAAGAGACATACCCTAATGCAAGTGTTATAAGCACAATAAATACAATGCTACCTCCTAAATCACTTTCAAAACTGTTATGCATGGCTTCTTTGGTCGGGAAAGGACCCGCCTGATCATGAATGCCATGCTAGATGAAAGAGACTGAAACCTTATGTCAGTCAACAACTCATCAGTTTCAGCCCTTATCCGCACATCCTGGCGCCAGCTGTGCAATTCAAGAGCGAGAAGTAACATATTTCTTGTAACATTGTAGCAAATTCTAGCAGAGGCAAATGTGTTATTATTCATGTTTTTGTTTACCTTATTGAAAGGTCCATACTGGCACAGTTTTCTTCACTATGACTGAATCAATCACTATCAGAGCTCTTCACATTCTTCGTTAGTTCTACCATCTCTTTCTTCAAGGCGGTCACCTCCGACAAAAGATACGAGAAGGACCCCATCACGCAAGCTTCGCTTATATTCCATGCTCATGGGCTCATACCCTCGTCAATATCAAATGTGAAACTGTCCCATTCGAGAAGCAGCTTGACATCATTGAAATCATCTGGCATGAATCCGATTCACTTCTCGTTTCCATCATCTTGGATATGTATTTACATATATTACGACACTAGCTGGCTCTAACTTCTTTAACAAACTTGACTGTCGGATGATTCAATTTATGGTTGATAAACTGCTGCTGGATCTGTGTTTCTGTATTGTGTGTCTGATACTTCTCTCATCTCAACAGCGTTTTTGTAATTCAATCTTACACCAACTAAGAACCCTTGCCTCAGAGGCCTAACGACTGCTCTATTGAATGTATCTCCATTCATACCTTTCTGTGCTCTCCAATTCCCATAATGTTTGACTCTTTGAAATCCTTAAACTATGATGCCTCCTGCTCAGAGAATGTTCTTGTCAGCGTTGCCCGACCTGGGCCTTCGCGTCTCCCCTGGAACGAAAACGGCTACCGAAGGCTCGAGCCTCACCGCCTGCACACCCATCGTGCACATGGACAGTCCTATCTAGTAATCTAACTCTCCATCAGGATACCTATATTTCTATCATTTCTATCTGTCTCCATCTCACTGTCCCTGTCTCTTCTTTTCTCGAGGGCGACCCACGACTTCAGCGCCCCGCTGCCCGTCTAGTGCAGAGAAGAAAGGGGAAGAGAGGACCTTTCAGTCCCGAGTAGGGGGCTTTCCTCAGCACTCTGGCTAGTTGGCAACCTGGAGAGGATAGTTACGATTACTGGTTGTCGCGCAACATCGAAGTCGCAAGTGACCCGACAACCACTCTCCCAAACAACACAGCTCTGGCCTGCTACCCTATGCTTGCTCTGCCTCTCTTCTTCTCTCCTACACAGACACATCCGGATACGAGGTCTCAGAATGAGAGTAGCACAACAGTACGACAACTGGGCTCCCTTGAAAGCGAGCATATCTTTTCACCAAGCCAGAGTCAGATCTCAGGTGTCCTTTGGATCGGAAAGAAGCTTCCTTCGGAAGTCCCTTTCCTCCAAGACTCTCCGGCCTCCCTGCTCGGGACCCCCCCCCTCAGATGCCCGTCATCCAGCTGGGATGGCTCTCAAAGTCTAGGCTTCAAACACAACTCTTGTGTGGCAGCCCAGCAATGGAGGGGTATCTCCTGGTGGATTCGTCTCAGCAAGACTGCTTGAATGCCTGAGCCGTCTTTCGAGGTTGTTTCAGTCTTAACATACCATCTGCGCTCAAACAGAAGGTTCACAGCCGACATCAGCCGACTGTCTCCCAAAAACCGGTAGTCGTTGACCTCACCTACGGCTGAGTTCAATAGGCCGGAACATGGAGTCACAACGAGCGAGCTTCAAGCAAAGGACACCAACGAGCAAAGGGCACGTGGGCTGCTGGCAAAGGCTACGCTTCAGTGAACCCCCGGATACCTGAAGGAGGTTCCGCACTCCCAAATCTCCCAAAGCTCACAAGCTTGCCCCCTTCTAACTTAGACCGGGCCTCGCAGCTCAGGATCACCTGAGCCTGCAGGAAAAGAACCGGGCTCTCTGAAGAATTCCAGGAAGCAGAGATTCTGAAGCCAAATTTGCATAGACAGGACTGTTGCGCAGTCTCAAGTTCCATTCCTAGCTCCCCTGCTTCTCAGATTTCTCAGGTTTTGGACCTCTCGGGTGGCCTCCGCAAGGCATTCTCGTACGCGTGCTGCAGCACTGCCACGGATGTGATCTGAGCTACCGAGGATCCAGTCTGTTGAGACTTCAAGGCAAACCGCTTCGCAGACCCAAGGCGGACACGAATTCTACTGAGGCACTGAGGCAAAGACCGATTGCGGCTTCGCCTGCCGCTTGGGTGGTCGGGTGCCGCAGTCGTTTTCCTGCAGGCATCTTCATGCATCTCCGTGGCAGACGCAGAAAACGCAGCACAGATTGCATAGATTGTACATCTCCTGAAAGAAATCGAGGAGGGGGCTCCATCTCAGATCCAAGGCCTGAGAGGGCGAAAAAAAAAAACGCGACTGCGGCTGAGCGTCGACAAGTGCTCCGCTGTGCCTGGTTGAGGCAGCCCAGGGCGTGGAGGAAGGAGGCGAAGCAGAGGCCCGGGCAGTCGCCCTCCTGGATCACTCGAGGCGAAAAGTCTGGCTCTGACTCGGCTACGGCCTCCGAAAGACGCCACGTCGTCTGGCTAATGTCGGTTAAGTTAACTGACTGGAAGCTTCGCGGGTCAGTCAAATCACCAAGGTTTCGTTCTTGTGTAGCGGGGCGGCATCCAACTTTTCAGAAAGGCTGCCTGCTTCCTCCTGGCATCCTCGAAAGCTCGCTCAAGCGCTGCTTCGCCACCAGCCTGCCACAAAACTGCACAGGCCACTACGAGTGCGACAAGAGAGCCGAAGGTGCCCAGCCCACTCGGTGCCACATCGGACGCAGCCTCCCGCAGCTGTGCGCTCCGAAGAGGGTCGTGCGGCTCAAGGTCCTCGAAGAAGGAAATCCAGGCCTTCCTTGAGCGGAAGCAGCGGAAGCGGCGGAAGCGAAGCAAGACCAAAAGCGCCGACAGTGCCGAGACAACCCTCCCTGGCAGCTGGCAAGTGCGGCCAAGATGCAGACTCACGAAGAGGACTCCCTGCAGCCATGCAAACCGGGGGCATGGTGTGTCGCGAGGAGATAGACGCCCTGCTGCGAACCTCTGAAGATCTTTCGCATGCTGAAGAGAACCAGGATCGGAAGGACAGTTCCAGATTGCCCATGGCCTGTCGAAGCTGCGAAGCCATGCCGAAATTCTCCAGTACGTGGCCAATGACCGGCTTCGGGTGGTACCAAGCCCTGGCCTGCAAACGGGCCTGCAGCTGAGTCGAGGGACCGTCTCCTGGCAGCAGGACCCACGTGCAGAATTCAAGTTTGGATGCTGCCACTTAGTTTTTGGACGAGGTGGTCAGGGTAGTAGCAATAGTAGTAGAGTCATCGTCGCAATAGTCGTAGTGGTCGTATGCAGTAGTCCAAGTAGTCCAAGTAGTCCTACTAGTAGTCGTCCTACTGTTGATGACATAAATCGCGCATGACTTTGAGCAACCCAACATGTCCCGTCCAAAAGAGTTGCATCCCCGCAACCCTGAATGTCAATGTTGATGTCAGAGGATAAGTCATCCAGGATCTATATCCTCCCCGCGGTCCTGTTAATGAACGTTCTCCTTCGACCTTATTAAGAATCAGCGGTTGTAGGGGAGTGGCCTGTGTCTTACAAAGTCATGCGGGATTTATATCATCCACCGTAGTGGTAGGAACGCGGTTGGAACACGCATGGTGTTACTTCGGGGGGGGGGGGGGGCGCTTGGGCGTCGGTTTGTGCAGATCATTGAATCTTGGGCTTTGCTGGTTTGCACCGCACACTTTTCAATTTACTGCGACCTCTACTTTCCCTATCAAACGCGTACGAAGCCCCGTTCTGATTCTCAGGGCCACCACTCCATAACAGTGTCTAAAATCATAACCGTAGTCGAACTCTTAAGGGCCCAATATGAAACCCTTTACAGCTGGCAAAAGTCTCTAATTAATTTGATTGGCAAAAGCCCTACAGTAACCTGATTCTCAAGGCTTTCATCAACCGGTCTAAAGCCCAAACAAAAGGAAGAATCCGCAGCCTGATTGCTAAGGCCCCAAACATTAAACGCTTTTCAACTTAAACAGGCCTGTTTTCCTTTGGAAAAAATATAAAGTCTTATTCTGATCGTCAAGGGCCCACGTTTACGCAGAGCCCCGAAACCGGTACCCTCCGAAATCTGGAGGGATTTAGGATTAAGTTGTCGGACTTAGAGTTCATAAATATACCACGGGCCAGTGTTTTCTTGTTGTTACCGTCCTAAGTGCAGGGGCACAAACCAACCGCGCACTTAGTCATAGTCGTCGCAGTCGTAATCGTAGTCGTCGTCG
>CAJNDV010002144.1:0-13273 GCA_905221635.1 Symbiodinium sp. CCMP2456
CTTCGTCCCCCCCCCCCCCCCCCCCCCCTTAAGACCCCCTTAAGGGGGTGACCCTTAAGCCCCCCCTTGAAGCCCCCCTTAAGCCCCCCTTGAAGCCCCCCTTAAGCCCCCCCTTCGTCGAAGGTCTGGGGCCCAGCCCCCGGTTGGAAGTGTTGGCACAACAGTGGTAACAACCGTCCAAATGCAGAGCCGGTTTTCAGGGGTTGAAAACAGCTCGCAAGCGTTGCCGCGGACAAGAAGCCTCCACAGTTTTACTGTCACAGGCGCGATCGATCTCTTACTGCTTGTGCGTCACGACTGGTGCTGGTTGGAGCATTTTATACTTGCCATTTCTTGTGTTGTAAGCTGGACATTGGCAATTTGGGGTTATACCTGAGAGCTCGCTGCTTTTTGACGACTTGCTTAGACTGCCAGCCTGCTAGCCGGAATGGCAACTTTGGTCGTAAGCGGATCTGAGCGGGGCTGCTGTTCATGTGAGGCTGGTAATTAACTGCTGAACGACATTTTCCGACAAAGTCTATGAGTCGCAGCATGTTTCACCGCTTTTGGTAGATTTATTGGTTTTAGTTTTTGTTGCTTGCGTTAACCAAGTGCGGCAGCCGCCGTCGACAAGACTTATCCACGCAAAAAAAACACATCTGGCTTTCTGGCCCACCACCCCACCACCCCACTGAAGCGCTTGCACAGCGACCAAAAGTGCTCTTTGTCTTGAGCGATTGATCACAGAGGTGTCATTCGCTGCCGACTTCGCTTTTACCAAAGCAGAAATTCAGTGAGCACACACTACACAAGCTGGCTGAAGCGGGTTGCTGCAGGTGCCACAAGAAGCTGGGTTGGCGGCTTCATTTAACGTCCACAGCACAGTGGCGGCCAATAGAAGACGAAGAGAGCTTTCTACTGCCGACGTTGTGTCACTCCATTGAAGAAGGGCGCGTTGCAACTTTATGCTGGCTTGTTGTTGCTCAGTCTGGCCATGGTAAGTGGCATGTGTGGGTACAGCCAAGAAATGCTCCTCTTTTTGGCCGAGGCCCGGCGGCGCACCCTTCCCCAATTTTTTTGTACAAAAATTGAATTTTGAGTTCATTTGCCAATAGATTTGCTGATGTTGGTTTAATGTGTTTCTAAAATTTATTGATGCTTGAAATTGGAGTGTTTTGGTTGGACTTGCATCTATCAACATGTCAGAGTTTTTCGGAAGGGGCTGCTGTTGCAGTTGCAAAATTCGTAAGCTATTCGTTGCAACATGGTCGAACTTTGTGCCAGCAACGAAGTTAGCGTCAGTGGCAACGATCAATTGACCGGTTTATGTGGTTTTCATGTTACGCCTTTTCGATCGCCATTCGGTTGTGAGAAGCAGAACATTCTTTCGATCCAGATTGCCTCACATGACACATTCAACATAGTTGGATGTCGGTATGTGCTTATTCAACAATATGCAATCTTGCAGTGCTTGCTGGAAGCATGTCGCGGGAGAAATAGTATCAGCCCGACGTGTTCGGGCATCGCACCAGCATGATGACGTGTTCCAGACGCAGATCTCGAGCGCAGGTTGGATGTTTTCCACGACGGGTGTGGATCTGCGGGTGTTCGTTGTTAGACCACTCACCGTGCTGTGTTTTTGGGGCAGGCAAGTTATGTGATCCTCCTTGTCCTGGCGCTTTCCTGCCGCGAGCTGCTGGAGGCTGATTGGAGCATGTTTTTTCTGCTGCTTGCTGCGGGTTTGTTCGTTGTCGCGGGAAACAATCAGAAAGCATATGACTGCCATATGACTGACAGGTATCGAAACGTAATGTGTCGTCAGTTCGTTCCCGACTGACAGGTCCACTTTGAATCTTCAGCAACGAGAACTGCCTTCGCCATGGAGGTCGAGGGCTAGTTAGGTGCTATTGGAGAGAAACATGACTGAATGCCACTTGCAACTCAATCACGATCGTGCCTGACAAGCAGCAGTCGAATACGTTAGTTTTGTTGTGATGTTGTAGTTGTGCTTCAGGATTTTCACGCAGAGGGTTTGCGTGATGCAGCTGCTTCGCTGTGCGGCTTGGGTGTCGCTGCCGCTGTGATGATTCCCTCTGTCTGCCAACTTAGCTCTGTACAAAGTCATTGGTAGAGTATTTTGAAGATGTTGTGCAGTTACCGTGGGCGGTTGTCAAGTTTCATGCAGTGTTTCTGAGGTCATGCTCGGTCCAGTAGTGGCTATGCCACCAGCTTGCGCCCTTCTTTGTGCACAGATTGCCATGATCCATGGGTTGGCTCCTCATGTTTCGGCATCGCAACGGCGACTGCATCTATGCACAAATAACGAATGGCAGTCGTCGCAAGTGTGAGGCATGCATTACCGCTGTGCTTTTTGGTGGCAGCTGTTTCGGCAATGCTCGCGTGGCTTTCCTCGGCACTTGGTGCTTCAGCCTCGGGAGCATGGGTTCCGGATGCAAGATTGCATGGGCATCTAAGGCACGGGCTTCTCTTGGTTCCCAGCGTCGCCTTTCAATATTCTTTGCCTGATGCTTTGTGCTAGCTGGCATGGCAAGCATCGCAATTTGGGCTAAACCATGCACTCCCCTATGCACGCGTCAAGGCCGATAGTCCTCGGCCCTGGATCAGGTGCGGGGCTTGACATTTGATGTTTCTGTTGTTGCAGGCTGAGTCGGCGATTTGTGGGGTCAGCACGTACCAGTTCAATGCGCACACCTGTTTAGGTCTTTGCACTGCGAAGATCTTGGGCGGAGACCGCTGTGTTCTGTTTTGTGTCGCAGCCCTTATCCTCCCTGTTCTGGTGCACTGAACAACTGGCATGTTGTGGTTCAGGAGGCAGTTCACTGAGTTTTCCATTGCCACAAACTCCCATGACAGGTGCATTGATGCTCCGAGTGATGAAAGTTGCGAGCTGGCAATAAACCGCCTGCCACATCCGTGCATCTTCCTGGGACCTGAAGGTTCCCGAATCGAAGATGTTCAAGGTCGAAGCAGCGTAGGAGATGGTGAGAGCGGAGTAGCGGGGTCGACCAGAGAACCGCAGTCATCTGGGAGAAGGTCCTGCCGCCTCGTGCCGGTCTGAAGGCATGTCTGCACAAGGAGCTGCGCTGGACCGCTGGGAAACACCAGAGCGAAGTTTAAAAAAAACAGGTCGCTAGGTCGAAGGTGCGATCTGCGTAGGGCACGCGCAGCTGTTGCAAATTCAGGTTTGATACATAGCAATCGGAAGCCCTGCCTGCCGTGGCTCTTTCCAGCTGACCTACATGGAGGCATGCTTAATTGCCGGGAGCGGCGCAACATGCAAAGAGCAAGTGCTGATTATCTGCTACCTGGCGCATATTTGCACAAGCATGAGAAATACCTCACGCAGCGACTCCCAAATACTCGTTGCAGCTTCGCCTGTGGCTGCTCTGGCTGGCAGTGCAGGCAGGAGTGGCTCCCATACCTTTGGCCTCTGTCAGTGCTTTGATCCCATACCTCCACCTTTAAGGGTGTGTCGTCTGGTGTGAGCAACTGCTACCTCATTGACCTTGAAGGCACGCGCTCGATGGCGCAAGAAGCCGGGATGATTCCAGGCCTGTTATTGTCCCGTGGACGCTGCCCGAACCGACGACAATAACTTGTCATGTGCGTGAAGAGGACGCGCCGACTTGACAGGTTGTTTCAGTTCAAAACATGCTGTGCGATGCAGGCCTCCGCGAGCCTGCCAAAAGGACCGTCGAAAAGATTCAACTGTGATTGAACTGTTTGACCCTTGATGCTCCGTGACATTTCGCAGAGTCAGTGCCCCTCCCAAACCAGAGGAAAGGCCTGCGAGCACGCGAGCTGGACTTCCATTCCTCTTCACGCACAGTGCCGCTTCCGCAGCCCGGGTGCCTGGAGTGAGTGACACAACTGGGCACCCAGGTTTCCGGTGCGTTTGTGGGACCGAGGTACAAGCCAATGTTTGATGTGCATTTGCAGCGTCTGCCTCAGATGTTGACCTTTCACTGCGTGCTTCGAGTCTGTGCTGCAGCTGTTGAAGTTTGAAGGCACCTGTGGGTCAACCCTAAGATCAGGCAAGTCGTGCTTCTTGGTTGGCTGAGGGCCCAAAAATGCCGGTGCACTACGAAGATTTCGGAACCCTGAATTCCCGACGGTTGAAGACCACGCACTCTTTGATCAAGTCAGGTTGACTGATGATCGACTCAAATCCTGGCAGTTGCTGTGATTTATTCACGAACTTGCTATGATTCCTCCTTGCTTCTGTCTGACGAGCATTTGCTTCTGGATCCTGGAGCGAGCCTGATTTCATGCCGAAATCGGGTGTCGACTTGCTCGCAGATCAGTGTTTGCAGGCAGACCATGCAAAGTGCTGGCTTCCTCGATGACGATGGTAAGCCAGTCGATGTTGAAGCCTCGGCGACAGCTGACAGTTTGAGCTCGATATTGAATGCACCGTGCCACCTGCTTCCTCTGAAGGATTCTGTTGCAGCTTGGGCTGACTGCATGTGCGGCAACACGTTTGGTATGATTTGCGGTCTGTGCAAGGTCGATGCTCACAGACGGAAGTTGTTTGTTATCGAGCAGGACATTCCGATGTCGAACTCGCCTTGCAGCCTACAAGTCAAGTCATTGCGATCGTTATTCACGAATCGAGATCGTCTACTTTGCACGGCCTTTGACAAAAATCCTGTGTCACCCGGTACCTCATAATCGTGCTCCCTCTCAAGAGTGAATGAGAACGAGGCTTCGTTCGACGGCTCAGCTCCATCCGTGTGAGACAGCAGTATTGTGCCTTTTCGGTGCATGGTTCCGCAGGAATTGGCGCAGGCCGACATGGTGGAGCGATACCGTGCGAGGGACAAGGCGTGCTGTTGTCACTCGCGATGCTGGTGCTTGCAAACATGCAAGTCAGTAGCTTGCAGTCTAGACTTGCATGCTTGCCCAGGAGAGAAAGCGGGAAGAGATGATCATTTTGGCAAAGCGTCAAGAAGTTCATCAGCAGCGCATTGATGCTGCCGGGTGCCAAGATGCGATGAGATTGATCATTCCCAAGAAGCATTATGGCTGTGGGAGCATGCGCGGTTTCACTGTTGAGGTTCAGGCTGTTCGTGAAGGTCGCCGACGGCGTCGAGAAGTTGGAGTCTCACATTTTGTCACTTGTCATGTGAGTCTTGAATACGTGCTTTGCTTGTGCCTCTGGCTTTGTTGCCTGAAACCGACAGAATCAGAATGTGTGGCCTCCTTTTGCTCCCAGATGGCACGGTCATTCAGTCGGCTTAGTCAGTGTAGTTATGGAGAGGCTCTTCAGACTCAGGTTCTGAAATCATTGCAAAAACTGAAGGTCACTGCGGACGGCATGGGTGCTAGAAGCACAAGCAGCCTGCCGGCTGGGATCCTCATGTCTTATCATTCAAGCTCAACAGTGATGTGATTCTGCCCTGGTGGTAAGTCCTTGGTGGACTCTCGAGGGAATGAAAGCATGCGCAGTTGCATTTGTGGCTTCCCATTGCTTGCCTAACCATGATGCTGCATGGCACGGACATGTCCCAAACAAGTTGTCCCGTGGAAATTAACGGGCTTGTCAGCGCGTGTCGCAGTTGAAGACTAGGACAGGTGTGCCACTGGTTGCAACTTGAGCCTTGCCAGGCTATTGGCAATGATAGCCCTGTCTCCTGATCGTGGCTGCACTGCTGCTGGCTGCAAAGTGTGAGATTCGGATCACGGGTCTAAGCACATTTTCGGGCCTTGGGCTCGGAGGCATGGCGAGATCAGCATCACCCCTGCAGCTGAGTGGGCATGTCTCTGTAGCACTCTGTAACCCAACCGGAAGCAACATGGGACTTGGCATGGGACCGAGGCCACGATAAAGTATGTGAAACAGAGACATTCACAGCAGCTTTTGTCAGCTCTGGACCCTCCAAGAGGTTCCGATGGGGCAACCGGACTGTTCGATGTCGTGTCGATTGCAGTCAAACAGCTTATGGCAATCGTGCCTGCCATCATCATCCTAGCACTGCGACAGGTGCACGACCATATTGGTGATTCTGATAGTTTACCCTTCATCGTCGCCGTTGGACCAAGAAATCCTGGAATCGCAGGTAAATCATTGAGGTCAAGTACAGCTTCAACAATCCGAACTTGGCAGCAGGAGCAGCGGCAGCAGCATCCTAGCAGTAGTCATGAGCAGCAGCAACTACGAAAGCAGATGCGCTGTTTTCCATACTCCTAAGTCTGGAGAATATTGCTTGCCATGGACAAGATCTGCTACGGCCTCAGCCATGAAATTTGAATGGTCCAGTTTCATGAACATTCTGGATGGATTGGCAAAGCGGCATGTGAGCACGTCGCGTACCCCTAGCTGTCTAGGCCATAGTGGAGCTTCAAAAGGGCGCCAGTAGATGCTGCAAGAAGTGATGCCGGTTGCCGTCACAAGGCCGGGGATCGCGAATCGGCCATGCGCACGGCCGAGGAGCCTCGTGCTTCCGCCAGCGTTTTGATTTTGAGGCTGCTGAGAATGCTTGTGCATTTTTCCTGCCGACTTCATGTTCCGGCCTTACCCTACATTCTCCAGGTGTGTGCTTGCTGCCTTGCAGGACTCTGGCAGCAGATCGACAAATCGGGGGTGGACTTTCGCCGCGGGGGCTTCGTGACCCACACGTCCCCAAAGCTGGAGAACACAGTTCCAAGAAGGCCAGCTGCCCGAGGTTCGAGAGACGGCCGGGGTGACCCGGAGACTCGAGTGGAGCATGAGCACATGTCTTGCTCTGAGGTATAGCACTGGTGTCGTCCCCACGGCCTTCGCCACGGACACATTCCGTGAGTCCCAGGAGATCTTCTGCAACATGTGCTTGCTTCGCTTGTTCACAGACTGTGCCGTCTGATGCACGCGACATGCAACTATGTGTTGGCACGGGCAGCAGGTGGAAGGACTTCTCAGAACAAAAGCAAAAAGATGACAGCCAGTGTTGTGGGGTGTATGTCCTCTTGCTGACTGGGGTTGTGCTCCGACATTTAGTTTCGGGAGTTGGGACTTCTGCGTGCAGCCGGAATGCCTGAATGGTCTGGAGGACTGGTTTCGCCACGAGAGTGCGGCTCCTCGACCAAGGCCCTGTCTCATGAGTCGAGTTTCTGCATTCCCAGATCCAGAGATGACAGGACGCCGAATGCCACGCCCCGCAATGCATCGCCTCGGGGCGAAAGAGGCGATAAGTCCCAAGTGTTTCTGTGATGACTGGACCGCAGCTGGTTTGTGAGGCGAGCTGTCCTACGCTGCATTCCGTATCGCTTTCAAGTAAGATCGTGCGGAAAGGAACCCTTCAGTTCTTCGGCGCTTGACGTCTGTGACTGTAGATCATGCTCTGACCTGACCATGGGAAATGTCCTCCCATCAGCCTTCAACCTCCTTGCTGATTCAGTGTGCTGGATTGTATTGTCTTCGGGTACACCCGTCTGCTGTCCTTGCTGCGGCTTTTGCTGCTCGTCAATGGGCTCCTGCACTTTGTTTTGGTGTTTCTGTCGTTGGCAGCTTGGATGCCCCGGCAGCTCGACATGCAGCTGCGTGATGTTCCACGTATCCGAAGCTTAACCGTCGAGCCTATCGCTTCACAAGTTCTGACATCCAAGCCTCCTCCGCAGGCCTCTTTGGAAGCCGCTCGCCACGGTCCCTGTCGCCCCGCTCCCCCCTTCGAAGGAGCATGCCAGGTCCCCAGTTTCTTTTTGTCTGAGTCTGGCAGTCATGTCGTGTTTTGCGTCTTCGGCACACAAGGGAAGTACAGCATCGGTACATGCTAAAGTTGCCCGGGATGCGAACTCGCAGAAACGTAACTCAAGATGCTTTTGAGGGAATGGTCTTCCAGTCCTTACCCCTGGATCTAGTTGAAGCCGCGACGAAGCCTGCCATTCGTTTTCGCTGAAACTCTTCCTGATCCGTGTTCAGGTCAGCGCGGGCAACATTCCGGGCCGTGCACCTCAGAATGTTCCATGCGCTTGCCAACTGTAGAACGACAGCCACTCAAGGTAAGAACATGCTTTTGTTGCACATGCACTGTGTGAGGGGCTGTTGTCAGGGTTCTGCTTGAAGACTCTTCGGTTCTTTTGAGGAATGACGGCTTGTCCAAGCCAAGCTTCCAGCCCTTGCCGAAAGCTCGCGATTTCTTTCCACCTGCCAGGACAAGCCGGCTAATCTCTTCGACCGTGCTGATGAGACTGTCTGGCATGATTGACTAGCCGTTGTGCAGGTCTGCGTTGTTTTGCTTGCCCCTGTTTGGAAGGTCCTTCTGGCTCAGCCCTCGCACACCGAGGAATCTGAGCAAGGTGAGCTGGTGTAAAATGGCTCACGCGGCACACACCTTTCGTTTTCAATGCTGTGTCAGGTGAAGTCGGAGATAGAACTAACTGCGCCTCGTGGCAGCTTCAGCCGTGGCAGGCTGGAGGGCTCGAGAAGTGTGCAACTGATTTCATGCTTTAGCCGAAACTGTAGCTACCTGCTTTTCTAGTGCTTGTTGAGATTAGAGGGCACTGAGCTGCGCTGTCCCTGCAGGTCCGAATGCTTGCCAGACCGGATGAGCGCACGACAGCTCAGTGCTCGCCCAGACAGCGCACGACCACTAAGTGCCCGTGTGGATGCGAGCCCTCGACAGCGTGCTGTTAGCCCGCGAGACACGCTGGGACAGGACGGCTCAGGGCATTCGTTGCTGCATTGCGTACTGCGATGCATGGCATAGCTGCCCTTTCTGAAGACGCGAGCCAGCACTGTGCCAATGTTCTACAGGATCGAGACTGTCGCAGTCCGAGCGCAGCATCAAGGCTGGCCAGGCAATGTTTAAGAAGGTGGACACAGCCAGCCGGTAAGTCGTCTGATCTTGAGTACTTTGTGCCAAGTCCCTGTGGATCCCTTGCGGTATCAGAATACCCACTGCCAGGGTGCTCAGTCCGAACTGGAACATGTCCGAGGACTGGATGGCGTGAGCCTGGCAAAGAACACTGCATGAAGTGTTGTAGCTCGAGAGGCCTAGTGGAAGCCACATCCAGTTTGTGAAGTCGTGGCCAGGTATTCGCGCCCACGTGATCCCAGCCCGGTTGCGGTTAAAGCTGACCGCACGATGCCGTGTGGTTGCCAAGATTCAAAGGGCATGCTTTAAGCGTTGTAAAAACCTGCAGGCATTGGCAAGTTGCTAGTATTGCCATTGACCCTTCATGTCTTCCGACCTAGGGAGATGAGTTGTACGATTTATATGGCGGCATGGGGCTGTGGATGGTTTTGCATTTATCAGAAAGGTCGTCGAACTTCAGCTCTGCAGTGCGGCGAATGCACAGTGGCCACCAGCTTAGCCATCGGTCTGCGAAGCTTCCGTCCTTCAGTCCAAGCTTTCAATGTGCATGAGCGCAGAAGAGATGGCCACTTCGCTGGTGTAGACAGACATAAGGCAAGATCACGAGGAACTCGGAGAATTGGTGCGTGGCCCAGTACACAGACATGAACGTGTGCAGCGGAAGCTCGATTATGGCTAACTTTGGTACACTTCGTGAAACACATTCGTCAGGTTTTGTTTATTACTGTTGTTTTTGATGTCCTGAACTTAGAGTGGACAACGTCAGAAGCCTGGCCTGTTTCAGTGATTGTAAGATCGAAGGAGGAATTCTTGGTTCGGTGATGTTTCACAAGGTGGTTGCTGCCTCTCAACAAGTTCTGCTTTGGATCTCTCCATCAGATACCCCTGAGATTTCATCCTCAGCAGTCCAAACACTGTGACTTAACCCGGCAGGCCCAAGGGACTTCTGATCACACTGTCTGGGACTGGGACGGCTTCAAAGCGAAGAATCGCAAAGCACGTGTCCGAAACTCTGAAGACTGCCAGGTTGAGGATGAACGGCGAGGACACTGCTCGTTGGGAGTGTGATGGCCATGAAGTCCGGGAGACAAGGAACACACAAAGACACGAGTAATGCAAGAATGACAATCCCAGACACATACATGTAACCAGTGAGCGAGTGTATGAAGTAAGCTGAAATGCACATCATTCAACAAGCATGTAAAGGCATCTCTATGTACATGTGCGCTGAGCAGGACGGTGTCAATCTTTGCTTGCATGTTGTCTGTCTGCATGGATGCACCTATGTACTGTAATTGTATTGACAAAATATGTAAGACGACATATACCTAGTGATATTTGTGTTGCAATGCCGCACAGTGCAATGCACTGCAAGGCAGTGTAACGTAGTGAACATTTTGCAAGGTAATGAAGACTCAGGTGGAGTCATGTAAAGTGTTGCAAAGCCATGTATGGTATGATAGGGTAAAGTAGGCGACGGTAGCAGGGCAGCGCGGGGAGTGTGTGTTGGATAGGGATGGATAGGGCAGGCAAGGCACGTCGCGATTCGCAGGTTCGCAGGCACGCATGCACTGCATATGTACGTATGTGTGTATGTATCTTGGGATGCATGTATGCACAGATGTACGCATCTACATGTGTAAATATACGTGTGTGCACGTGTGTACCTCTGTACGTATGTATGCCTCACGTACATACGTGCGTATGTACGCATGTACATATGTACGTATGTACGTACGTACAGGTAGGTATATATGTAAGTTAGTAAGTATGAACGTATGTATGAATGAACGGATGTATGTATGTATGTATGTATGTATGTATGTAGGTAGGTATGTATGTATGTATGTATGTATGTGTGCGTGTACGTACGTATGTATGTGTGTATAACTGTATAACTAAGTGGGTAAGTAAGTGAGGAGCGACTGAGTATCCATCTCCCTACGGGTACCTATCCACCTATTTACCGATCTAACTGTAACTATCTACCTATCTATCTGCCTATCTACCTAGCTACGTATAATCTACCTATCTACCTATCTACCCATCTGCCTATCGACCTATTTATCCCCTATTGGGAAGAAGAGTGTTGCAGTTGCAGAGAGAGAGTGAGTGCTGCAGTTGTTTTGCGCTGTGACAGGATGCCAAGCCGACACTTGCAGCAATTGCAAACAGAGGGGGCCTCGATCCGACATGAGCGGCGTTCTGTATGTGGCACAGCCTTGATGCATTGACCTGACAGTAGATAAAGTCACTTTGTTCGACGGCTCCTGGAAGAAGCAAGAAAGGAAGCAGTTGTTGCAGTTGGTTTGTACTGCAGCTCATGACTGTACGCCCCGACAACCTTAGGCGAGAATTTCCAACTTTCTCGCGGAAAGAGAACAGGCTTGAACAAGGCCTTGGCAGCTGTCGTGATCGCCCGGCACGAAGCAGTTATAAGGGTGATGCTTTTTGTCTGTTCCTGCATGTCACGTCAAACTCGGAAAACTGCCGGTGCAGGACCCTGAGATCGCCAAGAAGTTGATGCGCTTCGAAGCACACAGGCCCGAAGTTCGAAGGGTGCTTGCAAGCCTTGCTCTGTTGTGGTCTTTCCATGCTTCTAAACAGAACAAGGGAAAGAGCGTCTCAGCCAGCGTCACAGATACATTCATGCGTTCAGCATACAAACACACAATCTGGGCGACAGTGTGATACCGACCTCTCGTTGTCAGGGTGCCAGAGCCACCCCCGAACAACCGTCGACACCAGTTCTCGGAGAATCCTCAGGCTGGATATGGAAGTGATGCATTTCCATGGCAAGCCTCTGTGATCCGTGGTCCGGGCAAGCTGTTCACACGACGTGTCCCAGTTCACCCGCCAGGCGGCGAAGCACGTGGAGGAGCGGTTTGCATGCCACAGTGGGGATGTAGAATGCAGAGTTTGGTTCGGCGAGAAAGCCAAATCTGTATGTCCCCTGCCTGTCAACGGTTGGTGCGGTTGACGCGGGTGTTTCCGGCACTTCACAAAATCAAATGTCGCAATGTTGTTTTTTCGAAATGGTGCGCTGCTTGACGTTCGTCTTCTGTGTGACGTGGAGGAGTTGCGCGCTCTCAGCCCGCGCAGGCCAGCAAAGTGTGTGTGTGTGTGTGCTGGTGTTTGTGGAGCTAGTCCGACTCCGCTGGTTTTCGCCAGACTGGCCGATGCCGCCTTGGCCGACACTCTAAGCCCAGCAGGTCAGGCGGCAGAAGCCATCGCGGAATTTGTTGGTCCTGCCTCGCTTTGGCAGGAAAGGCATCCGCGACAGTGTCAGTTCAGCATCGAACCAGTGGCGAGATGGCTCCCAGCTCAGAGTCAGCACTAAGGCTGCTACGTGTGTGGAGTATGTGAGTGAGTCACTCTTTGATCGAAACAGCGTGGCCACTCCAGAGGCGGCAGCCGTGCAGCCGGAGCTGTCGCCACGGCGAGGGGGTGCAGAGGACCGCCTTGGAGTCTCTCCAGGGGCTCTGAACTGCCACTTCTCAGCGTTCATCCGGTGACTTTGTATTCTGAGCTTATTGCCTGTCTCGGAGAAATACTTGGTGGGCGATGAGTTGGTGGACATCGAGAACCGGGGCTTGCGCAAGAGCCATGCCGTCAAGAAGGCAGCACGTCAGCCGGGGACTCCTGAGATCTCGGTTCTTTTAAAACAGCGGCATTCAGGCGCGAAGTCGACATCATTGCAATTCCGACGAGGCCGTCAACGGAGAGTGCGGGCGGGGGGGGAGTTGGGGCAGCCCAGGTGCGAGAGCACATCCAGCAGCCGGCCTCTCCTCGCTTGAGCTTTGACCACTTCGGGGGGAGTAGCCACGCCTCTGCGTCGCGCTTGTCACGCCAGGGATCCCGCGAGCTCGGCTATCCCGAGCTCGCGCTCCGAGCGGGAGCGAAGTGCTCTACCCAGAGTGTCCACCGGCATAGGTTTGGAAGAATTAAATTTGAGCTGGAGAGTACAGAGCGGTGACTTCTACCCTGATGCTTTGTAACAGCAACCTCCTGCTTTCAGGGGTGCACGTCTTCGGAGACTTCTCTGTCGTCCCAGCCACGATGCCGAAGGACACAGCGTCGAAGCCTCGGTCTCCGATCCGGACTACGTGACATGACGGTAGGGATCCGATGCTCTGCAGCATTTTGCAGACCACATGCCATCCCCTAAGCCCGCTTACAAGTTTGAGCACGGGCCAGGTACATACACTCTGGATTACGCGTTGTGAGGCCTTGGCGTGTTGCTTTCCTTGGTTGTGTCACCCATGTTATTTATGTACTTATTGCATAGCAAGACTCCAGGAACATAAGACTTCCGTTCTTTCGTTCAGTTTCCGCTTTGACGTGTCGGTGTCGTCAAAGTCAGAGTCTGAGTTGTGATGATCATTTCATGCCGCTCGCTTCTGTCATGGTTCTCTCAGAAGCATCCTTTGAAGTCAAGACCCTCCTGCGTGGGCAGCCATGGCGAAGCGTGGCCACGACGA
>CAJNDV010002146.1:0-13271 GCA_905221635.1 Symbiodinium sp. CCMP2456
GAGGGTCCGGACCTGGCTGACATCTCTATGTCAGAAGCTGAGGTGAAGGAAAAGAAGACGTCAGTGAACCTGCAGGCCTGTCCTCAGCAAAAAACTGTACCTGGGTACAAATTTTCCAAGCACGAAAAACAGCGTGACGTTGGCCTGTGCTTAGAAAAATTGTACTTACCAACATGCCTGTTGTACTTACAACACGTCAAATGTACTTAGCAAGATGCGCTCCGTAGATTAGAACACCAAAAATAACTTTCGCGCCAAAGTCGTGGTAGAAATCATCATCGGCGACAGATTTTGCTTAGACAAAGGCCTGTGAATGCAACGGAGGCTATACAAGTATGCATCCGGCTCGTGGGTTCTGGCGGATTTCTCTTCAAAAACTACTGTGATTATGATCTTGTGTAAGTATATAAAATATAAGCCACGTACCTATCTCATACATGCGTACGGCGTACTGGACACATAAACGTTTACGTATACAGTCACACATATTATTCTTCGGAAATAATTATAGATTGATGGGCGTCTGCACGCTTGCGCATGTGGCGTCAACCGATTGATCTTTGTGACAGTGTCTGCACGCTTGCATACGCCTAACGCATGTTCCGTCAAGCGATTGATCTTTCCGCAACCATGGCCATTGCGGCTTGCACTGTTACGTTCCTGTAGATGTGCGATCTGCGTTTCGGTGGGTGCTGCTTTAGCTTTTGAGCTTTGACATGTAATGTCGAGTGAGAGGTACGAGAGGTTGGCTAGTTTTCTGCTTGACGAAACAAAGATAGATCCACCGCCAGTCGTAAGCGAGCAGGAGCCGCCAGCTCAAGCAGTAGGCAGCAAAAGAAAGATAGACGCAAGGGAAGAACCTCCCTCAACTAGCACAGCCGGTTGTTTGGTCCAAGGCTCTGTCGCAACTCATAATGCCTGGCGGTGGAAAGTCGAACAACATGATCGGACATTGTTGAACATTCCTAGGCTTCATGAGGTCATGCAGAACTTGAACAACTGCAGTGGGAATCACTTTGATCTTCGGTTGGCCAAGCGTAAACTTGCTTCTGTGGTGCTCCAGCACTGTGTTACGACCGTGGCTGCTCTTTCAGTGCAGGGTGCAAGGTTTAAGGTGGGCATTAGTACGGATCCCGGGCACAGGTGGTTCAATGCTTCCTATGGGTACGGAACAGAGGGTAAATATGTGCGTATGCTGCTCATAGCAATCGTGAAAACCATGGAAGCAGCTACATATATCGAAGCTGCACTGATTAGAGAGTTCAGACATCATCCGCTTTGCGACAACGAAGCTCCCGGTGGCGAGGGTGCAATGCTTGATGTCTCGCCAGGGTTTGTGTATGTTGTGCATTCAGATTTCGGCTGTGGCAGGGGACAAGTGCACAGCTCAGCTGAAGCTTCGACGACGTAGGCGAAGTTTTGCTTTCGTACCTAGTATATATTCTGTAACAAATATATATGCAGTCAGCTAATAAGGGGTTGCAGACGTTCATGTATGTCAGAGGGTGCAATACGCAGCCTTGGGCTGTGCTTGTGTGTTTCTTTGAAGTGCCCTGCCTTGCAGTTTTGCTGCAGTTTTTCCTGCTTGCTTCTGTGGTGCCATGGCTGACAAAGCGGCCTGCAACCTGCCGCTGTCTGGGTACGACACGTATTGTGTCGATGCCTGGAAGGACATCGACGTGACACAGGACATACTGTTTTGGTCTTGCTTGCTGAGGCCGAGTGTCTGCGTGCGTGCCTCTCATACTCCATCTGCATGACACATACAGGAGCACTTCTTGAAAATTGATATCGGAGATATCAATCACGATGGGGTCGAAGGCATGGAAGCGGAGAAGCGGAACACATTGCTCCGGGAGAACTTGGCTTTGGTGACTGCGTGTCCTGGCTTCTGAAAGTGATTTTGCATGGTGCCTTGAGTCTGATGGTGTGTGCGTGTGACAGATCGAGTTTCGGCAGCACATATATAAGGACACTCCAAGTATACAACCATGCCGAGCGACAGTTCACGGTGGAGGAGCTGGCCTTCTGCATTTGCAAGAAATACGGAGACGCTTGCTGTGCACATATACTTCTCCTGCATGCCTTCATGTCTTCGTGGCCCTATTCCGTGCATGCTGATGTTCGCTTCAGTCTGCAACGGCGCTTTTCTAGGTACATGTGGATCAAGGGATGGCTCACCAGCAGGGCGCCACCTTGAAAGGCTTGGCTGCTCGGATGCAGATTCAAGCATGTATGCATGGGCAGGCATGCTATATGGTCGTTTCATTTTAATATATAGCTGATATGTTGGGTCTTGCTTAGGCGGGCCACGTGATACGCGAGTCGAAGAAAACAAGAAAAGCTCGGTCAGAATGGCTGGGGCGGCTGAAGGCAAGCAGTCAAGACGCACATCAACGGACTAACTTTTCATACCTTGCCACGAGGCGGTGCCCATCGCCAAGCTTCTGGAGAGAAGGCCCGCGACGAAGAAGAAGCCTGCTGACAGCGCTGATGCCGAGGGTGGGGAGCCAGGATCAGGCCACGTCATCATTTGTTTGCACCACACAGCTCTGCGATCATCCCTGGGTTCAGAATTAAATTATAGCCTATATATTTACCGCTATGTTTGCACTGGTTGCAGGATCCGGGAAGCATGTTCAGAAGAATATTGACGAGATGGAAACATTGCCCTGGCCAGGACTGCCGATGCCCTCAGCCAAAGCGCCTGCTTGCTTGGAAGACGTGCTTGATGAGATTGCTGTCATGACACCTGATTTCCGACTTGAACCGCAAAACCAGCACAAAGCAAGATTCAAGAATTTGCTTGAGCAGCAGAAGAAGAAAAAGAGCAGTGGAAGTGCCCAAGCTCGTATTGGCAGCTGGCATTTTTTTGGAAACATGCTCCCGGAATTTTGTTGTACTTGTCAAAACACAACCAGCATCGTATTCTTCGATGATACATCTCAATACGCGTGCTTCGCAGGAGATGGCGATGATGCTAACGGCCCACATGAGCCTGCAGCAGCTGCCGCACCAGCAGGCCGACATGGATTCCGATAGCGCTACACATAGCTTTGCGTGCTCCTTGTACATGCAATGCATCGGGATCCACCACAAGCAGGATGCCACTAACTCGCTTCATACATACGATGTTATAGTATCTAGAGTCTATAGAGTGTATGCCGGAAATATAAGCATTGCTTCAGATTTCCGTGTTTGTGTGTAAGTGCAAGCTGGCTGGGCGATCGTTATAAAGTAACCGGCGGGGTTGCCATTACTGCTCGTGTTCCATCGGTCTGCTTCTCATCGCTTGGTCAATGCTCTTGCGTGCTTCGGCCCTTCTGGAGTCTAGGAGTGGATGGCGATCCAGATGCCCTAGAGGAGCCGAACCGCCGCTAGGCTGAACTTCCCCCATAGAGTGATATATGTGGCAGAGTGCGTCTGCTTTGCATGATTACGTTGATTTGAAATATTGCATTATCATTATTATGTTTCGAGGCAATGCAGAGCAAGCTGATGATTTGGACCCTGGAGATGCTGCTAGTCTTATTCATGTCGTGCAGTGACATCATGGAAACACGCGTGGAAGTGCATTCGGCAAACACCAACCCGAGGAGCCCGAGCACGTGGACGATGAAGCCGAAGACAACCCCGACCAGGACCACGACGAGGAAGCCCAGCCCACGGAGGAGGAAGCCAAGCAGGAGCGGGGAGGGGGGACCCAGTCACGGTGGCCCGCGGTTACATCCCGGTGTGCGGCAGCAGCAGGAGCCAAAGAAGAAGTGGGTGCAGAGCTCTGGTCCTTTATGGACGGCCTACCAAGGTTTCTTGAGGCCGTGGCCGTGTCTCACACTCTCTTGACTTGGTGCTCTTATGTTCCATGCATGCACCATGCAGTGTGCCTCGCGATCTCGAGTCTAGAGAAATCAATATAACATGTATGTGCGTTGCATGCAGGCTTGCGAGGGAGCAGCACGGCATCGGTCAGACGGTGCCTTGGCTGATTCCACTGGCACCAACGTGCACGACATTTACTGCGCCGCACATACTGCATGTGGTGCTTGCCCTGGCTGCATTTTCTTGATTGTCGATTCAGGAGGGCAATCGTCTGTGGAAGCAGTCGAGTGTTCGTGCGACTCTTGGCTGAATGTGGGACTACGTAGACACGTACATTCAAGATAAAATTAAACTGGGTTTCCATGGTTTGGGTGAGGTTATGGGTATATTACTCCTCGTGACATAGATCGGATTTTGTTATTTGCGGGGCATCTTCGCAGAAGACGTCGACGTTTATTTGTGTATGTACATGCACACATGTGTACATGTGTCTTTGCATGCGTGCACGTGGTCCCGGGTTTGAATACAACCTTGCATTATTCTGTACTTGTCGCTACCCAGCACATGTACACATGGACCATATGATCTCGAAACTGTCTATCTCGATCCGGCAGGGTGCTCATCGAGAACATGCCGATGGAGGAACGGAAGAAGCGGCGCTTTGCTTGAAGATCGACCCGACTATATGCGCTCCGATATTTCGTGATGTGTCTTGGTCGGTACAAATTCGGCCTTGAGCGACGTGCGTATGCTATGTACGTGCAAGAGGAACTGTTCAGGATGATTGCGGGGTCACGTTTCCAGGCGCCGCCTTTGACAAAAAGCTGATGCACATATATCTATTATGTGCACACGTGCCATGTTCAGCCTGTTGCAATCGCGATAGTATATATGCCCTGGCATGCACGCAGGGTTCAAGTGCTCTGAGATGATTATTTCGAGCGCACCACCGAGTGAGTTTGTGCGACATATGTAGACTTCCCCTGGATTCCCGACGTGCACGCTGGGTTCCATCAAACTACTACTCCCACAATTCCGTACCATAGTCAATTATACTACAGAAGAAATTATTCCAATGGGTTGTTGGTGATGCTGCTAGCTAGCTGCGCCTTCGCATATAGGAAGATCTCCGTGTTTTCGTGTGTGTGTGTGTGTCTGTGTAGGTGTCTCTGCGTGCGAAGATAATAAAGCATAGTGCTTGTCCGAGCTGCCATGAATGGACCGCGACCGCTCGTTCAAAACCTCTTGGACCACGGAGTGCCCCTGACTCGGCAATGCGGATGCTTTTAATTAGCGCTCCGAATAAATAGTAGATGTACTCACCCAGTCTTTCAACGAAATGCACATCAGGCCCAGGGCGCTCGTCGTGATCCTCTTCCTGATGTGCTTTATGTCTGGATTCGTGACTTGCATGAAACCTTTTTCAAGGCAGACGCACTGCGAAGCATCATCCAAACCCAACTCAAAGAAAAGAAGCACGCCTATATTTAGGAGCGCCGAAGTCTGGACCTCGACGTTCTGGAAGTCTTTGCAGGGGTTGGAGCTTCTTGGTAGCATATCGAAGATTCGGTTTCTCCTCTCAAGCTTGCGTGTCCATTACGTAGTAGTGACAACTACTTATTAGCTCGCGAAACAGTAGATATGTACCCAGCGACATATGTCATGTGAATCTGAGGCCATCCATGGAGAGGCCACTCGGCGAGGACTCAGGGCACGTGGCATCGACGTGTCCTACAGTGCCACTAACGACATGGCCGAGCCATGGGGCTTTTTGCTCTTTGGACAACAACATTGGCCGCATGACGCGTTGCATGCTGGGTGCTGCAGTAGATGGGACAGCGGGAAAGAAAACCCCGAAAGTTTCTGTCATCCATGCAAATCCCAGCCCGTCGACCCTTTCCACAAACCCTGCTTCAAATCGATCAGTCCTGTGCTTTCCACACTGCCAATATAAGCCGTGAACTTGTTCTTGTTCGGTGTGTGGATGTATGTGTGCTTGGCTCAGGCTCACACTCCTTTATCTGCGCCGGCTAAAGCCGGGATCCCTCGTGACGATGGCCCCGGTCTGCCGCTTCACCGCACGGCGTGGGTCGAGTGTACAATAAGGGTTGCAACTACTCGGATGGGGATCGTGAGTGTCTGCCTGCAGCAGGTTTCGAGTGTTTGGAAGTGGTCACCCCGGTTTTGGGTCCCAAAACTTCAGGCTGATGTAAGGATCGTGCAGGGCTGGTTGCTAGCGATTAGGAGACAAATTGCCGAAACGGGGTTGGGGGATCAGGACCCAGAGCTCGAGATGTATCATAAGAGTCGGATTATAATATAATGTTAGACGATGCGGGCTTTATTTGGCTTTGCTCAATAACAACCTAAAATCTTGGCTGACCACCATTTACGGCTCGGGATGGATCGACTGATGAAACAAAACGACTGCTTCAGGGTTTTACTTTGAATTCGGGCACTTGTGGATTTGAGCTTCGCGGGTATTATTAGGTCGAGATTTTTTTTCATTGGAAGGATGTTGTGCTGTTATCTATTTAGAGTCTTGTCCACATATGTATATCGCGATCACATATTTATTTGCCACTAGTACGGTTGCTTTGGTCTCGGAAGTTATGTATCCGACCACATGTAGACAGTTTGTAGCGTTTGATTTGGTAAACCCAATAAGAAATCCCGATCTCTACCCATACCGTCGAGAACCTTGCGAGAGCAATCAGCAAAACCCTCCTCCAATAGAGTAATTACTCGCATTTAATAGTTGCAACCCTGAAACCTGCCACAACTGGCTCATTCCTGAATTTGTAAGCTTCCGCTGTGTGCTCTCACTGCCAATATGTGCTATCGACCCAACACACCCCAACCCTTGATCATCAGCAGCTGGTGTTCGGGATCCTGCTGAATATAGCTTTCCAAAACCGCTTGTCCAAACCCGCTATACAACTATATCATAGGTGTCTCCGATTCAGCCCAATATAATAACTCGATCGAACGTGATTCAAACTCCAACCCTGAGTGCTTGAAGCAAATGCCCGGCAGGAGCATGCCCGCTCTCCTTAGGATTGTCCTGCAGCTTATTAACATTTGTCTCCGTATAGTCATAGGTTGCAGGTATGCTTCAGGGCCCTATATGCTGTTTTGTCGGTTCGGGCGATATGTGTTTTCCCCAGCTGAGTCATTGAAACAAGGATGTATAGGTTGCGAGGTTAATTGTGCGTCGTTGCGATTATATGATCACATGCAATCTGCAATAGCTCTTAGGAGTGATGCCCACGGACAAACCAGTACATACTAACGGGTCTGTATATAGTAGAATCTCCTCTGCGTCGCATCCTTAAACGTTTAGAATTCACCATGTGCCAGCTGAATTTCCCGACTTCGTGCACTTTGCTCTCTACATGCATTAGCTTCCCTCGGTAGAGCTGGCAGCTCTAAGTGTTATGTCAGCAATATGTATTCAGGCATCTGCCGTCTGGTCGCTGGCAATATCAGCAGTGGACTGCTAAATATAATTTCGTGGCAACTCATATGTGCCAGATGGCTGGATATATGTTTGCAATATACGCAATAATACGGTCGATCCGGCGAACCTGGTGTGGATACGGTTCTAGGGGAATTCCAGGATAACAGACTCTGACATGTCGGTGTCTGGTGATTCCGAGAACAAGCGCAAGCCGCTGCCCAGCGAGGACGACAACATGCTGTGCATGTACGGGCGCACGGTTGCTGCAGAACCCTGTTGCATGATCCTACAACAAATCATGGCAACGAAGCTATGCGCAACTATGCAATATCACAAGCACTATATCGATTCAGCTACATCAGATAAGCGTCGATATTGATGACAAGAAGTCATGGCATGCCTGCAAGCAGCGGGCCGACGTGCACATCAACATGCAATCTTATATACATCAATTCGCGTGTTTTTCACGGATCGGTTGCTTGGCCCGAATCATGCTATGCGGTTGTAGAATGGTGTTTCTGGTTGGTTGGTCGATCGGTATTATTATTATTGTATGATTGTTTACAGCTTCTCGATCCAGCTACACTTTTCATGGGATGAGAAGATGAAGAAGTACCTTCGGCATCTTTCAGCGGCAGCAGGATCACGCCGGATATGTGTATGAGTCAGTGCGGTTGTACCTGGTCGTAGCAAAATATTTGATCGCTGCGGGAGTGATGCACGTGGCCACGCAATATCCCGCCCTCGCTCTAGCTATCTAATATGAAGCTGCTTGCATGGGGTTCCGAAAATCTGACGGGTCGTCAACAATGAATTAGAGGACGATGTAAGGCTACTTGTACAAGTGCACATCTAAACATCATAACAATCCTTCTGAACTGCTCGCATTCCTAAAATCTGACGGGTCAAGAATTATTTAGGACGATATGTTCGTACATGTGCACATCTCAAAATCATAACAATCCTTCTGAAATTGCCAAAGTCGTTCAGGAACTGTAGCTGTCCTTAACATTGCGCTTCTTGGACCTCAATATAATAATATTGTACTCTTATCATAAAACATGGTAGCTGTAGTAGCCGCAAAGATTATATGGGAGACGATTATCCTCATCCCCCCGAAATCCTTATTCCCTTTCCGAGGCTCTTCTTTCACGTTCTTAAACCAGTACACGAGCGGCAGAGATATTCTTCTTCCAGACGGCATGCAGTGCCGACCCACGGTACGGCTTGGAAACCTCCTGGCGAAGAGGAGACCTCTTACTTTATCCAGACATTTATGCAGTGATTCAAAGTCGCTGGTTTTGAGAGGCCGTCATATATACAGTAAAGTATACTTTAATTATGTGCCCTCGACATATATGTGTGTGTGTGTGTGCATTGGGCGTGGTCGCTGTTCACCTAATTTACTGACGATCGAGGAGCTTCCTCGTGCTACGACTCGCCCGAGCGATGCGAGTGTTCACACTGCTTGAGCAACCGACGCACAACACGACGGGCGGGATGGAGAATCTGTCTCGCTTCAAGGACATGGTTGCTGCACACCCTGTGCGATTCCTAGTTACTAGTTGTTACGGTATGATCACAATGGTTGGCATCCGATATTGTAATACGTGAACACAGCTGAGGTCTACAAGTTTCGTGTGGAGATGGCGAGCTTCGGGGCCTGCACAGCCAAACCCTCGTATCTGTACTCTCAGCATGGATGTTTCAAGGACGGCTTGATGTTTGTTAGCGGTAATAATGCGACTGATTTGGATATCAAGGAAACTCCCCAGCCGTACAGACCTTGCCCGAACGCCGCAATAAAACAGGCACTCAGCGACGTCTCCGAAGACAGAGCTGTGACCAAGCAGCCTGGGTGGAAGAAAGTGCGGAAGGAGATTGTCAAGCGTGGGATGAATGCTTTTCGGTGGCAATTTACAGCCGTCGACTTCCAATTGCATGGTTTCGTTTCCGGTTTTGGGTTTATTCCCATAAGCTCTGATGCACAATGTACGACAGCACGCCCCTACTAAGAATGAATTGGGGTGTGCAGTTAAGTGTATAATATTACAATGTTATGACAAAATATAAGCGATACACTACAAGGCAACGTGTATGTACTATCACAACATAAGCCGAGAAAGTCAGATGATTCAGGTCTGAGCAGAGTCCAAAAGCGCACTACATACAAGCATATATACATAGAACAATGTGTGTATACGGAGGCATATACACATGTAGATGTCTATATATGTATGTACATATGCACATGCACCGCACCGCTCACACATTCATTCATACATATATATATATATATACATACACATACATGTGTGCTTCTATATATGTATATATGTTTATATATGCAAACATGTTTGTCTGTATGTGTATATGTATGCATGCATACATGTATACATGTGTATGTGTATATATGTAAATATGTATATGTATATATATATATACATGCACACATATGTACATATATATATATATATGCATAGAAAAATATGTATGGAACATATTTATACTTGTTTCTGTGTACGAATGCAAAGGTCTCTGTATATGATGTATGTATATGTGAGGAGGTATGACTATATATGCCTGATATATACGCTCAGTTTCCCACACGCACATATTTATATGTGTACACATGCATGTGTACATGTACATTTGAAGACGATGTGCTCTATGAGTATTTCGATGTCCCGGTTCCAACCAAGACCTCGGCGCAAGATTCCCTGGGAAATTCCACTAGGTACAGGTCGACAGCTAGAGGTCGCATTTCATAACATTGTTGTTTATATGAGTGTAACCTTTTCAGGAATAGCGAAACACATGCCGACGAAGCAGCCGTGGTCCCAAATGTGATAAATAGCTCCATAACTAAACCCTGAAACCCCGAACTCCCACAATGCGACTACATCCCTGATCCCAGGAGAGCGGCAAAAAAACCGTGACCGGCAGACCCAAGGACGTCCAGATGACACAGTGCCTTTGGCGGGAGCGCAATTTATTCTCCATTCAATAATCTTATTGTGCGGGGCCATGCCTGAGTGTATGCGGAACACTCAAAATACTGAAGTTCCTTCTGCCCACGCTGATCAGTGGTGAGCAAAGGTCGCAGTCGATAACTTGCTCAACTGCTGCTATGCGTTGTGAAATCTCCAAACCTTAATTAGCACCAACTGTTCTTGGGACCGATTAAGATGAGCCCTCGCAGTTAATTGTGAATCCTAAAGATGTCCTTCAATTTTAACGAGTTCCGTTCAGTAACCTGTGACTCGCGAAAGCCCAAATGGAAATCTCAAACATCGAGAGTATCAGCTGCTGGATGATTCCCAATATAGGACTGTCAACAATAAACACTCAACAAGCTTTATGGTCTCGCCATCGTGGCCATGTTATTATCATTGTGTTTCATTCGGAACCACGAATGATATGAAACCCTGTACCGTTTCTAGGAGAACATCGACCTCTGCAATTTGTCGTGGGCCCAGGCAATACACCCCGGACTTCGCGAACCATGTGCTCGATGCTTGGGCGGCTGCCCGTTGTGACGACGCTGGGACCGACACAGTGGGAATTATTTTTGGAGTAATCAGGGATTATCGCACTATATAGGCGGGCTGCGGGCTTTGTACGCATTATGTTATGAGGGACCTATATTAGGGGTTCCATTGCCTAATTGCGTTTAAATGTTAAATAAACTTTGCTAAGCTGTTTGCTTTTTCTCTGGTCTAAGCTTCGGGGGGGGCATGTGCGCAGGTGTACGTGTACTTTTGTATATCTGCATATATCATCGGACTTACGGGGTTATTCGGACGTGACGAGCTGTGATGGGGTTTGTCCCTTGAGCACAACATAGCTTTCTCTAGATCCTGATCCAAGGCCTCAACCCTAAGCGAACATGCCATAGAAATTTGTGAATCCGAAATGACATAAACTTCCACCTGACACCGAGACCGAGTTAGCATGGAATACAAGGTATTCAAGATTGTGTGCGGGGATCGTTTTCTTTCTAAGGAGAATCGTCGCCTGGCAGCGACTGTGCATGCCACGCACATACAAACATGGTGCTTATTATGGGAACATGCGGTAAATATGCATTCCGAAGTATAACCCATGTATTATAAAACGATTGCTCCCTCTATACTTATATGTATATAGATATATGCTGTAAACCCGGTACGGTACCCTTACGTCCCGAAGCCTATATGCCACTAAGCACGGAGTGCAAAACACCCAGCCAGGAACCCTCAGAAGCCGAAACTTTCAACCGTCCCAAGGAAGGCCTCTATCCACATCTACCTACCTTTGTGCTGCCTACCTTATATATATATATAACTAGCTGTATACATCTATGTCTTAGAACCCTTATTTTATATACTGATCCTTCTTTCAAGAGTAAACCAGCCCATGTTTTGCACATGTATTTTTAGCTCCTTTTCCTGTAGTGCACGGTATCCGTGCAGGGCTGGTATATAAGTAGTTTAGTGTGTGTTCCAGGTTCAGGTCCTTTGACGATTCGCAGTATATAGAGGCTCGTAAAATATGATAGTAAATAAAACCATCCGGATCATCCGGGTTGGTGGATGTACTCAGTCCACCGATCTTATTGGCAG
The DNA here is from genome assembly GCA_905221635.1 of Symbiodinium sp. CCMP2456. Classification (NCBI taxonomy): domain Eukaryota; class Dinophyceae; order Suessiales; family Symbiodiniaceae; genus Symbiodinium; species Symbiodinium sp. CCMP2456. The sequence goes on from CAJNDV010002146.1 coordinate 11,884, forward strand.
TGGAACGAAACCTATGCAGGCAACTTGTGTGGGATGCAACGAGCTGGCGAGCTGGCCGGACATGTTCGCTGCTGTGGATGACGACACGTACGACCTGGAATCACAGGTGAGATTGCTGTTTTCCGAGCCCATTGATTGGTTGGAGGATGTGCCCGGGCGGCACTTATAGAGACTCACTCTGGGTCATCGCCGTATCCTGTGACTGAGCCTAGGCCGAGCTCCTACAAGTTGTTCGCTTCATGGAGAGCAGTGGCAAACTTCGGTTGCCACTGCAGTGGCCGAAGGATTTTGCCTAGGGTTTCGGAAGGGTTCATAGTGCAGCAGCCTGGGGAAGGGACTGGCTAAGCTATGTTCCCCGGCGATGTGATGGAATGCAACAGCTTAGCTAATAACATAGCGCCGTGTGAGGTCGAAACTACATAGATGATGATTCTGTGTGTGTTGGATTGACATCGCCAGGGGAAAAACCCTTTGTCGAAAGTATGTGAAAAAGCTGTCGAAAACAAGGGAAAATGCGTAGAATATGTCCTTGCAACACGTAAGACCAGAAAGCTTAAAAAGATCATCATGTAAGATCAGAAACCTTAAAATTATGTTGGAGATCACATCCGAATCAGCTTGGATATACATCATTATGATAAAAGCACACTTGTCGAAAATATGTGAAAAAGCTGTCGAAAACAAGGGAAAATGCGTAGAATATGTCCTTTCAACACGTAAGATTCAAAACATCAAAAATCATGTTGGGGATCGCATCGGATGCTCATCGGATCATGTCAGACAGGTGCCGTGTCAGTGTGTGCTGCATCACTCAAGCTTGATTTCGTGTGGTATTTGCATGGGAATCAAGCAACTTTGCGGTAGTGCATTGGTTTTTCATCCAATGGGTAAGACGAAGCCGGCTGCCAAAGCAGAATCGGCGGCCTTGTTGGGAGCTCCGGAAGCTTTCCTCATGTTTATTGCGACATGATGAAGAGTTCGTACATGTTGCTAACCACATACAGGTAGAATATCCATACTATATCCGAGGAAATGGCTTCCTCGATTGATGCCTTGCTGCTGGGTACGCTCGGGCTTTCTGCAGAACAGCAGAAGCTGGTGAGAGAGAAGATGCCACTGGGCCTACTATGTGGATTGAAGCTCTTATTTTCTTAGCTGCACATATATGCTGCTATCTATGCATGCATTGGATCAAAACATATTAATGCTGAGGGTGTGGCTCTATTTATTCCCTGTCGCTAATACAATATCCCCAACACGTTGGGGGCTGGGCACACGAGCCGAAACAAAAATCGTGAGCGCTACTGCGGGGGGTCTATATCCTCTGGATATCGACAACACGTTGGGAGGGGGGGGGGGCGGCTGGTGTGGGGCTGGGCACAAACAAC
>CAJNDV010002147.1:0-35909 GCA_905221635.1 Symbiodinium sp. CCMP2456
AAAGGTGAAGCTCTGCGTTTTCACAATTTTCCTCGCAAAACCTCCATAAAGCGATTTCGTGTGTGGCTACTTCTTTTGTTCTTCGGTAACTGTGTTTGTTTGAGCTTGTTCTTTTTTCATTTTAGTTTCCTTTCGTGTAGCTTCTTCTTCCTTTGATTTGGGAATTGAATTGTGTTTTGTTTAAGTTTTTTTTTCATTTTAGTTTGCTTTTTTCTTACCGTCGCAGAACACCTTCTACAACACGATGTAAAAATCCTCGCAAAGTCATTGCGTCTCATTGAGATTATCCCCTTCAGGCTCCCCTTCAACCCTTAAGCCCTTTCAAGTCTTCTTGAAGCTTCCTTCAAGTCCCCCTTGAAGCCCTCTTTAAAGCCTCTCTTAAGTCCCTTGAAGCCTCTCTTTCACCAAACCCCCCCCTTCCACTCTTCGTCCCCCTTTCTCTCCAAGGTCTGGAGTCCAGCCCCCGCGAAACCCAACACAACGTCGAACACGGGGATTCAAGCTGCTTATGCAACAATGACAGAACAACTCGTTTCTGAATCCAAAACAGATTGCAGGCAAAGTTTACCTGGACTCCAAGAGTACAAAAACTTGCATTTATGTTTTCATTTTTCTAATCTGTTGCCTGTGGTACAATTTTTTGACGCCCAAATGTTCCATTTTGACAGGTTTAACGGCTTGTATTCAAGACCGAAAAAAAACCTTTCGAAAACATGTGCAGTCACATTTGATTTTGGTCGACCGGTTTCGGTGCTTCCGACTGCACCGCCTCGAAGAAGCAGTCCGAACCAATGCAAAGACCAAAAAAGAAACCCGCAAGGTTGGCTTCTTGTGCAAATCTGGCGCGCATACCCTCAAAGAACATGTTCTAAGTTGGAAAGTTGATGGTGAGACAAGTTAATTGAAAAACGAATGCAAGTTTTTGTAACTCTTGAAGTCCAGGTGATGTAGTTAGCCATTGCTGGCGGTGTGTTTTGGTGGTAGAACCGATTTGTATTCACCTTACAAATGCAGCTGTATTTCGGATTTTTACGTGCTTTGTGGATTGCTTCTTTTAGGATGAAGTTGTTCTGTCTGTCATTAATGACGTTGTGTGTTGGGTTTCGCGGTTTTATGCGGATAGGGAGCCTTTAGAGCAACCCGGACCTTGTTTCGACCTTCATTTTGACAGATTTAACGGGCTCATGTTCAAAGCCGAAAACCTTCGAAAACGGGTGCACCATAACGTGCCTCCCCAGTAGGTTGAATGTTGTTGGCCAATGACCAAAAGACCCTTTGAGGCAATGTTGTACAACTTCCATCCCAGCAAAATCCTTGCTAATGTCTGAATTCTGGTCAAGGTTTTGCGATAAAGGTTTTGCGATGGTTTTGGCTGGAGTATGCCCTAAAACACCAAAACGGGAAAGGATAAAGGGTTTGCGATGCGGTGTGCGCACTGGAATCCACCAGTTTCTTTGCGATCTGCCGCGCTGGATCCAAACATCATTCCGGAACAACATTGCCCTCAAAACAGAGGCAGGTTCAAGGGTGGGATGAACCCAGGTTGTGGTTGGGGTTCAACCTCAACCTCAACGCTGCCATGGTAAAAATCCGGCTAAAAACAAGGACTGGCACTTCTTCTGTTTCTTGGGTTTGGTCGGACAGACGTCATGTTTTCAACTGTTTTCTTTGTTTCTCAACTTCCCAAAGCTTTTTCGTGTGGCTTTCTTGTCGCTGAGAGCCGCCATGTGCAGTGTAGCGTTACTGAGCAGGGTTTCTTCGTAGATTGTGAACCTGCAGTAGCTCTGAGCCGGCTCTTGTTTCACCGCTTATTGTTGGTTTGTTGGTTTGTTGGTTTAGCTTGGGACCGAGCGCAGCTGACGCTGTCAACGAGGCCCGCAACCGCAAAAAAAGTTTTCGTGTGGCATTCTTCACTTTTATTTTCATTTTTATTCTTGTGTTCTTCGCTTTTTAGCTCTGCAAATTTCGTTAAGGTTTCTTGTGGAAAGACGTCAGGTTCTGCTTCGTTTTTCAGCAGCCAAAAGCGTTTTTCGTGTGGATTTCTTTTCTGTGCTCCAACCTGCGGACCGGGTTGACCCAGTCCAACCTGCACACCGCCCCAACCCCAACTTCGGATGAATCCAACCCCAACCGCGGACCGTGAAACATTGTTCAATGTTTTTGTAAGCGTTTTCGCTGGCAAATGCGTATCGGAAGAGGTTTTGTGAAAGATGCACGCATTTTGCAAACATAAGTTCGTCACTGCGTGGTCTTTGAAGGTTGCTCAAGCAAAGTTTGTGGTGAATTATTTCATTTTTGCGAAAACTTGTCCGTTGTTAAGATTAACACACGATCCATGTCAGTGCTTCTCCGTATTTGCCAAACTTTCAACTGCTTCCGTGTTTGCGGCAGCATTGGAAAGCTTGTTGCCACGTGTAGCAAACCTCGCAAATATGCTACAGCGGGTTCTCTGGAACTGTGCTTGTCCATGTCGCACACTGCTTTTCGAAAGCCATTCCAGCACTGATGTCGGAAGCCATTTCCAATGGATTTTTGGCCCATCCGACTGCTCTATGAGTTTGAAACGATATTTGCCGATATCTTTAACAGGAATACGTCATAAATCGGATGCATCATGGACGGCTTCCACCGCTGCGAACTGGTTCAATAAACTAGGGAAAAGAGTAAGAAGCTGAGCCCATACCTTGTGTGTTGCTGGTCAGACCCGACGAGAAACTGAAATGTGGGTGTTTCGGCGCGGTCTGCCCAGTATGAAAGATGGTATTAGGTTCTCATGTTGCCTACACTGTCGCTCACAGTTTAGGATAGGCACAGACCGGTACATCCATCCGCGTGCTGGAACAACGCATGCTACTGCGAACTTGACGAGTGAGATCCGCATATTGCACGCACGGAGCATGTTCCACAACCACAAGTCGTGGCCACGCTGAGCATGTTGCTGCGGTGTACACGGATGGATGTTGAAGCTGGGAACTTCGCATCGTTGCGTTCGACTTTTCAGCCAGTAGACAGTACACGTTTGTGCAGTTTGCAACAGTTTGCAATGATCCCCGTTCGGGCAAACGCGATTTGTCATTGTTAATTTTTGTGTGGTAGAATGCATGAGCATTTCTGGAACCTCGGCTTAAGGGGTGGCTAGAATCCTCCTGTCGCAATCTTGACTGTTCCTTGCCTGCACTATTTGCTTCCAATTTGAGAGTTTGCCAGAGCTGCCAAAGCTTTGTCAAAGAAAGGACATTGACCGATCGGCCGTAGACACTGCGGAGAGGCAAAGTAGAAGGCAAACGCCATGCATGAGCTGTGGGAGCGCGCAGACTGTGTTCCCATGTGCGATTAGTTCTTGATGGCAGCCACGGCTTCGAGAGGCGAAAGCTCAATCAAGAGGACACTGTGGTTGGGTGGTTTCGTGGATTTCCACGAGCTGGCCTGGCCGCGATGATGCTCCTTCCAGTGCTTCGACCGGTACCTTGGCGGCAGGGCGCTTTGAGCGTTTTGGGACGCAGGAGCTCAGCCTCCGAGGTCTCGAAATCGGCCGGGCGGCTGCTTCTGGCAGGTGGCCGTGAGCTCGAGCAGCTCGGCACACCGGACCATGGGGTCTGGCTGGAGGCACCACGCTGCACCTCCACCTCCGCCATGCTCTCTGCTTCGCTTGTGCAGGCTCCTGCCACTGCTGTTTATCACCCGAACCTCTATGCCCCGTCGAGTCCTCGGTGTTGAGCTGCAGTGCACTCTTCTTCTCATTTGGGAGCCCTTCAAGGATGCATGGCGAGCTGTCTTCGAGGCAGATGAATGCCCTCGCAGCAAACTCAGAGCACTGGCCGAGTAGACGAAGCCGAGTTCCTTCCGCCTTTGTGAGGCACAGCCGAGTTGGGGCGGTCGGTGGCCAGTAGTCGGGTTCCTGGTTTGCAGACTGCGGAATGTGCAGTGGATGGTGTGCGAAGCTGGAGGCGGTGGAAAACGTTCTGGCGCAGAGATCTGGTGGCTGAGCGGTCAACTTGACGTGTGTAGTGCTGCACTGCACAGATCTGCACAGTCACCGTGCTACTGACTTTGCACAGCAATCCAACGGTATAGAGGAAGACTGCTGGCAGACCCGCTTGAAGCTGATTCATGAGGTAATTCGCACAGTTCCAACCAGGAGCAGGTGCAAGCACAGGCTTTGCAGGCGCGGCCCAAGAGCAATACATTCGTCCGCTTGCCAGGGATTGGCATGTCTTGAAGCTAGGGTGAAACGACTGTTGACTTGTACTGGTTGCGGAAGGCCGATGAATTCATGCAGGAGCAACAGCCGGTCTCCAGCCAGGCAGAAGTGCAGTGCGATTCTGAAGCCAAGGGCACTTGCATTCATTGCAGGATGGACAATCGTCAGAGTGTCCAAGCTGCATGGAAGCCTCTTGCTCGACGGAGCAGCCCCCGACTGAGGACAGGTGCCCAGTGCATGTGGCAACTAGATGCCCGTGCTGTTTTTCCACCTGGCGCCTGTGCTTCTTGGCTGAAGGAAGCTAGAGCTGAAAGCACGGGCCTGTTGCGATACCACAGCAACCTTGTTTGTGTGTGTGTGTGCTCCCCGAAGATTTACAGGTATGGCCTGCAATTTTCATGACCGGCGATGGCTGCTTCACAGGACTGCCTCTCAGAGAGTTCCGCCGCTGGCCACAATGTTGTTTGATTGTACTCCGACTCAGGTTTTCCCGTGGGAAGCGTAGCTGCGTCGCAGGATGTCACACAGCAGGCATGCTTATTCGGGGAGGGTCGGTCTGTCCGTCTGCCTGTCTGCGAATTGTGATTGTATCGACGAAGTAGTCCTTTGAGACTCTGAGACTGATTTTTCTGCTCGAATAGATAGCCTCTGCTGGCAGGCCCAGCAGACAGGAGCAGCCCAGCCGTCCGGCGACGCAGCGAATGTTGCGCAGCCAGCTCAGGTGAATGAGGCGCGTCGGACGGGTCTCGGCCGGTTACCGGCCTTAGCCTTAGCTTTTCTTTCGGAGAAGCGCTGGACCAGGCGACCTCGAACGGTTCCACATCACCTCGAGCCTTTGGCAAAGTTAATGCATGCGGGTTCAGGTCGGAGGAAGCTCTTAGCACGGGGTCGCAAGCGAGACGAGACAGGCTGAGTTTGCAGCACCGTCACACCCTCTGGCTTCGGGATGCTCAAAACTGTAGCGAAGTCTCTGTACTAGAGGTCGGACGGAGCAAGGTGCATTGAGTCGCAGTGCAAACAAGGAAATGGTATCAGCCGCACGTCTGCCAGCCGGAAGCAGCGACGCCGTTTGAAAGCAGCGAACGCAGCAAACGCCGAATCGGCAAAGAGCCCTGCTGCGGATGAACAGTACCTGGTGTATGACATGGCAAAGTTTTTGGTTCTAGACAGCGACCTCGCCCGGGAAATCCAGGCGATTTTATATTCGGTGCACGTTTCAGCGAGCTGAGGCTAGAGAGGACGCCAGCACTTCCTGGTCTTGTTAGTGGCCCCCGTGGTGTCGAGGCGGGATCCGCTTTGGCTGCGCAAGGGCAGAGGGATCGGAGGTCCAGCGAGGCGAAAGTGTAGTGGCAGGTGCCGACTCTCCCGGCAAAAGGCCCTGGGCCTCTTCCGTCCGAGGAGACGGTTGAGGCGGAGCGGAGTGGAGTTTGATGATGTTTGATGGAGTGGAGGCTCATTGGAGACAGCCTTTGCAGGCACGGACGCCGCGGAGTCCGACTTCTGAAGGTCCTGGCCAGCTCTGGCCACCGACGCCAGAGTCCACACCACCCTGCTCGCCGCGAGATTTCGGTGGAAGCTTCTGCGCCTTCCCAGGCGCCACGGCCGTCTTGTTTCGAGTTTCGACCGATGGCGAGTGGCGGCACATGTACCGGACAGGCATCTGGCATGTAGAGATCCCGAGCATGGTCTTGCCGGAGCCGGTGGCTTTGCCAGAGATGTCATCAGTGCTCACGGAGGACCTGAGGGAAAACTCGTCAAGTAAAGACAATACCACTAGGGCACCGCACATGCGGAGCTTGCAATCGATCGAGCCGTTGCAGAAATGCCCTCTAGCTACTCAATACACATGCGCCCATGTGCAACGACAAACATCGAATGCTGCCAATTCCTGAAGCATGGTTTCATGGTTGTTGGTGCTCGGCAGGAAGTAGTCGTACCGGATGCAGAATCACTGGCTTGCGAGAAGATGATCGCTCAACTGGGCGAAGATTCCCGTAGAGCCGAGGCGCTGAGTGCATGTTGCCGTGGGAGCTTTGTGGTGCCTTGGGTTCGGTGCACAGCCAAATGCTTCCTGGAACATCTTAGACGTTTGGCAGACATGCAGACTCATCTGCAGGCATGTGTGAATACGGTACGTGTCTGCCTGTCAAGCCGTTTGTCTTTCTGTCTACCTGTATGATTGCAAGCATGCGTGTGTCTATGCCTTCATGCATCTCTGTTTCCGGAGGCCTTTGTTGTTTCGACACGTTTGCAGGTGATGGATTTGCTGTGGACTTCAACTTGGTCAATGGCCTGCACTCCCGGCGGCACTCGTGTCGTCCAGAAGGCGTTGGAAGTTGCCGCGATTCGGCTGATAACACTGACTTGTCATGAAGAAACACAACCCTCGGAAAACATACGCCTTTGCAGCCTCGCAGTTGCAGTATGGAACTGCACAAGCCATTCCCACAGTCCCACAGATCCTGCATGTGCCATGTACTGCCTCTGCATATAATGTGCGGAAATATCTTCTTCATCGACACGTTGCCATGCTGCAGAATGCTGCAGACAGGTTGCGTCTGTTACTAAGGACACGACGGAGCGAAGCTTCCCTGCAATGGGTTGAGGTGTAGTGAAAGTGCTTTAGCGACTTTAGCATCGCAGCGTCCTCCACTGCTACAAGGCATCTCTCTGGCAGAGCAGCTGCAGGGGCACGTCAAGGAAGCTTTTGCATCACCCCACGCCAATCACGTCCTTCAGAGACTCGGTTGCACCCTTCACATCCTTGCTTTTCATATGCAGTTCGCACCAGCACTGAAGAGCGACGGCTCAGGAAGTGCATCGAGCTCATTCCTCCAGACCGCCTTCACTTCGTCCTGTCTGAGATGCTCGGGCATGCAGTTGCTGCTGCACGTCACCGCTATGGTGCAGAGCTCGGTGTGCTTGCTGAAGCTTGGGGCCAACTTGTATTGTAGGTTAGCGTCGAACCTGCCCCCACTTAAGTGAAAAGGAGTTTTTGCTGTGTTTCCCTTGCTCGCGATCGGTTTCGGTTTGATCGGCCTTCAACACCTGGCACCGAGTGTGTGCTGAAACGCAGGTTGCCGAGTTCTCGAGCGTCTCCTTGAGCATTGCCCTACTGAGCAGACAGCTCCACTTGTCGAGGAGGCTTATGGTTGCGTATGGTTGTGTTTCCGTGGCTGGGCCTGGGATGCGAAGGTTGCGCCCCTGCCTGGCAGGTGCTTGCGGGTGCTCCACAGCTTTGCCGCCACACCTTCGGAAACTTCGTCGTGCAGCACGTGCTCGAGCATGGGCTGCTCGCTTCGCATCGCTTCGCCATAGGCAGAGTTGTTGGCATCGCTATAGAGCAGGCAGAGACCCCTCCCTATGTGATAGCCACGGTCAGGGCTCACAACCGTTAGCTGCTCGTAGCTCGTGAGGAAGCGAAAAAATGAGAACTTTTTCTTCCTCTTTTAAGCTCTTGGCTACGGAGGGAATTCTCCATCTCTTCGGTGAGGTTGGGTTCACTCGACTGCCACTGCTTCAGTCGAGTTTCGCGAAGTGACCGAGGACGGCTTCCCAGAGGCACCAGGTGGTGGATGTCATTCACGCCGATATCCAGCGCCTAGCACGCCACCGGGTGCCTTGACGCCTCGACATGCCGTCATCCACGACTCAAGTTTCTTGCCCAGCGACATGCCAGGTTGCCAGTCACGTCGTGCGCTGTGCATTGAAGCACGGCGCGCCGGAAGACAGGCAAGACTTTCTTGCACACCAAACGGCACTAAACGGTAGAGCTACGGTCGAGCGGTGAACGGAGAGGCAGAAGCTGGTGCAGGCCATTCGGCCCGGTGCTCGGTACCTGTCGATAGTGCCGAAGTTCAGAGGGGCTTTGTGCCTCAGGAAAGACCCAGCAGATCTGGCAGACTTAGCTCACCACCACTGTGGGAGCTTCGTGTGATTCTTGGAAAAGTACTCGCTGCCTCGCTTGCGCCGGAGCTTCGGCCGCTGCCGAACTCGCTGAGGTTGTGCGAGAAATGCGCCGCGCCGATGGCTTGCACCGCTGAGGAGCGACGCAGTTTCTTAGAACATTGATTGAAAGAGGGAGGGGGAGCTTTGCAAGTGTGCTGTTTCTGAGGAGTGGAGGTGATGAGTTGTTGTGCCGTGTGTTGACGCGGCAGTAGCGACTGCGGACTGCCAAAGTGGAACAGACCTTTCAGGCTTGGCACGTCATTAGATGCATGTTCATCGTGCCAGAGGCACGGCGATGCAATGCAGGTCATTAATTAGATATCCAACCTTAGATCTGTCTCAGTGGACGCATGGTTGCGAATGTTGTGCTGTGACCTGCAACCTTCCATCTCCACATTTCCGCGTCTTTCCTCGGAATGCTTCCTCGGAATCTCTCGGAACGAAACTGACACCGTTGCTGCGTGAAGCCTTTCCAGGAAGCATGAGGATGTGGCTGCTAATCGTTGATCATGGCAAGTAGATTCGGAGAAGTATGCAGGGTACACAGGCAGCTTCTTATCCGTTTGGCTTGCCCTGGTTGTGTGAGTCTGTAGCCAAGATGTATCGCAGACAACTGGTGAAACCGCTTCTTCAGCTCGATGCAACTCACACAGCCTCTGGGAGACATACTAGCTACGGCTCAGTCCAAATTTTCCGTGCTTGTGGACACCCACATGCTCGCTGCGCTGCGGCAGCATTTACCTTTGAAGCGGGAAAGAAAGCACCTGCCATCAAGGATCCTGTCACTGGTTCCTCAATGGTCAAGGAAGATGGAGACACACTTCCAAGACCTTCCAAGCTTGCATCGTCGCAGTTCCCCTAGCAAGCAGACGGGCCGTCGTGAGAGGCCGGCAATCCTTGATGTCAGGTCTTGTGCAAAAGCGACTACAATCCTATGGCAGCTGGCAGGTCAATTAGCCTGCGAAGTTTGCTCAAACTCTTAAGTGTCGGTGAACCAGTTTCACCGGCGTTTGCTCTCACAGCCTCTCTTCAAACCCTCAACCTACCGGCAATGGAGACTATGGAGGAATCACGGTCCGAAGTCCAAACGCCGGGCTGGAAAGATGCGCTTTTGGAGCTCGTGGCGACGCTGCTTGCCTCCTTGAGCTAAGACGGCTCAATATGGGGTGCGAGGTGCATACCGGCCTCTAAGCATGAAGTTCAGTCCTTTCATCTCGAGCTTGGATCAGAGATGTTCTTGCCGGAAAGCATGCTTCGAGGCCAGTACAGTCGTGGTGCAGTTGGCTCCGGGCGCGAAGACTCCATGCCCTTCGCATTTCTGTAACGCTACCTGCTTAATTGGCCTGCTAAGATTTCCGAGGATAGAGCGCATCCACACCCTTTAGCGATTTGTAAAGCGGTATGGATCGCGGATCGCTTGTTTTTGGTAAGCTCTTGGTCGGACCGGTTTAGTGGCAGCGAGACAAAACAGTTCGCAGCCTCGTGGTTTGCTTCTCTCTGATTACCTGCGGAACCATGTTGAATTGCAGTTGCTGTCTTCATGATTTTTCACCATGTCTCGGGCGAAATCTACCACTGCTACGGGCGACCAGGGATGCTTTTTCAGCAGTAGTTGCGCATCAGTTATGCCGTTATGCCTCTCGCAGCGTTGATGCTGAGCCAAGCGATACTTCTACATTCCGCGGAGTGATGTCCAATGTGCATGAAGCCCCGAGCCCTGAGCCAGATAAGCCAAGTCAACAGCTCCACAGTTTATTTTTTGGGCCCGGGCCACATGGATCTTGCTGTTTTGCAGAGTGTCTGGGCCTTGGCCGGGTCGGTCACTGCGCGGAGCGTCCTCTCTCGGCTTTGAGAGGAGCTGAAGGCCGCCAAAGAGCGATGGGAGGATTTGAAACTCGGCAAGGCAGCCGGCAGTCTGAGCCGAGTCGGTTCTGTGCGGCTTCGAAGAGCCCATGGTATGTTTTCAGGCTAAGAAGGAGGTGGCGACGTTTCCATTCCCGGTCTCGGCGCTCCTGGCAGCGTAACTTGCCGCGAGTGGGCAGAGTTTTTGTTTGGTTTCCGTAGTCTGCGATTCAGAGGTAGGTGTTTACTTGACACTCAAGCGTGGTTTCGGAACGGATGCTCCGGCCACGGTGGCAAGCGAAACAGGCGGCAGCGAAACCGCAGAACTTACGACCGAATGCTTGAGCCAAGCTTTGTCAAGCGCTTGCTGTTGGCAAACTGTGCGCGTGTTGGGCTCTAGAACTTGCAGCTTTTATCAAAGGCAAGGCCCATGCGTGTGTGCTCTCGCGCAGACACGCACACGCACACACACAGCGCCCAATGCAGGATCCGTCCAAAATGGGCACCTTGCTGGCAGCCACTTCCCCAACGTACATGCAATTTGCCGACTCGCTGTTCAAGGAGATGAGATTAGCAGTTCTTGCTGGTTGCCCATTGTCAACAGCAGTTGCTGGACTCGATCAAGTCTTGCCTTGACTATCCAACTCAGGTTAGTGTCGCGGCTTTTTAGGCTATCCTTCCCTGCGGATGGTGAAAGTTCGGATCACAACCCTGGGCTTTGACTCAGTCCATGGCTTAAGGCTAAATACTGCGGCAGTCCTTCCTTTCAACCGCGCAGCTCAATGTTTCGAACCCCAGCGCGCAAACTTCGCGTCTGTCCGTTTGTTTTTCGGGAGCCGCACTTTTTGTGGACGCTCGTTTTGGCTACCCAATTCGTTTTGTACACTTGTACATCCTCGCCGCTTGGGTCTTACTCGTTGGTTTTCTGCCAAGGCAGCAGCCGCCGGCAGCAAAAGCCTTCGCCGCTTGGCATTCAGCTATAGACGCCCCATCACACGGCTGGCTCGTTCTGCTCTTGCGGATAAGCTTGACAAGCCGCTCAGGATGTCTACGAGATACCGGTGAAGCTCGTCATCCACAGCTTGGAGCCCGAAGTGGCGGTGGAGGCCCGTGGAGTCTGAGTTCCTGTACAGGCCGTGGAAGGCGGAGTCTGTGGCCAGCGTCGCAAGCAGGTGCCCAGCGCGGAGCTGCCTGCTCAACTGCAGTCGAAGACTCTTGGCACCAAAGTGTCGAAGCACAGTTCCCGTGTTGATGAAGTAGAGAGAGAGAAAGCGAGTCCGAGAGAGTTCGAGGATCGCTGATGCGGCCCGGGGACCCGATGTCCGCCTGGTTTCATGCTGCTACGTTTTCGGCGGGAGGGAGTTTCGGCCAGTCCTGGCTGCGTGTTTTCCAGGTTCTTGCGACGTGGAAGAAGCATCTCAAGAAGAAAGCTGCGCCACTCCCCCAGTCTGCAGGACGAGGCCATGTTTGCGTCGAAGAAACCTCACAATCGAGCCTAGGCCCTGGGGCATCATGCCTACCTTTGAATGGGCAACCTTGCTGATGTTCAGTCAAGCGTGCTGCTGTGCTACACCGCTACACCACTGAAGCTCCGACAGCTGTCAGGTAGATGCCAACTTTGCGAAGCTTCTACAGCTGGATCCGGAGTGCTTGCATCCCTATGAATCTTTGAACACTTAGTAAGTCGTTTCTTTCCGCGTCCTACGGCTCTGCATTAATTACTCATGCTGTTTTGTCCGCATCTCAGGAAGGATGCGACGAGAATGACTGTACTGTGAAGAGGCTTGGTGATATATTGTACCACTCACCATTCCTCCAGTATTCCGTTTCGATGAAACGTTGTGTTTTGGGTGTTGGTACTGGTATCAATATTCAGGAAGTCATGCTGCCAGTAGTTGTTGGCAGTTTTTTTCATATTTGTGCATGTAGTGTTCTAGCCGTGGAAACAAGTCGCTGCTGTTCCTGTTTCTGAAGAGTAGCATGATGCAAAGCATTCTTGGACTGCCTGGTTTCCATGGCACTTGATGCTTTAACGACAGGGGTATTAGTCAGCTTTGAAAACCGCAGTGCTAACAAGCACAGTCTGCGATGTTTGCAGCCTGCAATACGCAGAAGTAGTGTTTAGCGTCAAAGGCAATCAGTGGCATCAGTAATAAGCAGTATTACTTGCAGTTGTGGGGGCGAGCTGGCTTTCATTTTCGAGAGTTTATGTGGCAATCCTGATACGGGACTCTCAATCCGCAACGACGATGGTCACAGTTTCCGGAAGGGTGCAAGATGGTGCTCTCGAAAGGTTTCACAGCCATCATGACCAAATGGGTAACTTTGGACAAGTGTCAGAATCCCTGTCCTCATCGCTTCATTGTACCAGGGTGCCACGCCCTCTTCCGTGTAGGCGTGGGTTGTGCCGTGGGGGGTGTCGGAGGTATGCTATTGGTCCTCCGGCGGCGCCGCCTGCTCCGGAAGAAGAAGAAGAAGAGAGCGACTTGGCAAGTACCTACGGGTCCCAGGGCTGCTACACTGGCTGCTACGGATGCAGATGACAAATAGGCAGTTCCGAGCGTGAGGCGAGGAGGAGAGCGAAGAGGAGGAGGAGGACGATGCAGAAGCAGAGGATCGCGTCTCGGTTCTTGCTTTGCTCACACATTTGGTACCTGTTCCGGTACAACGATACTCACCCCTTCATAAAGGCAGTTGAAGCCGGTTCTTTTCGAATGGCTCAAGCTGGTTCGCCATAGGAAGCATGCAGTCTTATAGTCTTGTCTAGCTACGATACCAAAAGGGCCAGGCTTGATGTGTCTAGACAAGATTCACCAAGCAGCCAGTCTAGGAATTCTGACCGTTCACGTGTGTTGCATTCGCGAAAGCCATGGACACGTGGCAGAATTACCATCTATGGCAGAGCCTAGGCGAGGCCCTCAGCTCACGAGCTAGGTGACTGCGGATGCTCTCATGCTTCTTTTCAGGCCACACTTCAGTTTACCTTGAGTGGGGCCTTGCATTGCTCATCATGGCTGCCGTCCCTTGGATCAAACTCGAAGATCCTTGCACTGGGAGTCTGGATGAGTCTGGGAGTGGGAGTTCCTGCTCAGGTGGTCAGCGCCTGGCGCGGGGCCTGGCTGGCGCTGGACGCGCAGCTGTGGCCAGAGAGGTGTGCAGCGCATACTGTAGCTCGACTCTGGTGGTTGCTCACAAAAAACGCGGAGAGGCCTGCGGCGAGCGCGGCCTTGGGCCTCGGCTGGGGCATGGTGCTTTTCGCAGTCTTAGGTGACACGGCTGCAGATCTCGCTTGGAGCTCCCTCTTCGTCCCCCGTCCCCCCGTAGCAGGCTTTGCACAGCCGTGGCTGGCGGCTTTATGCTCAAGGATGAGGCACAGGCGATTCGCATGGCTGGCGGATGCCAGCTTCAGCTCCTAGGCAGAACAAGGCCCTGAGTGCTCCGGTGATGCGAGATTAGTGAAGATGTGTGAAGGTTATGCTGGTTTGTGGTGCTGCGTTCTTGTCTGGCGCGGCGTCTGGCAGCTGTGGGACTGTGCTCTGGGGCCACTTGGAAGCGCCCGGAGACCTTCGGCATGTTTGAGTCTCAGCCCATAGCTGTCCAGGTACTGCCTGACCCCGGGGGCAACAGACATGTCAGTGCCTCGGTCAGAGCCATGGAGCGTTCTCCGTGCATCACTGCTGGGCTGCAGGACCTTGGCAGCTGGTGCCTGGTTCAGCCACGGCGTCACCTGGCAACTAACCGAATGTCAGCGGAGTGCACCAGAAGGCAGCCCCTGGGAGTCTGGACGTGTTCGGCGGATGCCAAGGTTGGTGTCTTGATCCTGATCTGTGTTGGTGGCATACGAAGCCTGAACGCGCCCCCGATGTTGATCCTCTCAGAGCCTCGATCCGAAAGTTTCAGAGTCAGACACCCAGACCCAGCCCTTTCGCCTCCGTTCCCACAGATTCTCCACCTCGCATCTCGGAGCCGAGGACACCTTGCCGCCGCTCTTCGGTGCCCGTGCAACTGTCGGGCTTCGTGGCTTTGCTCCCGGTCGGCGTCTCTCCGTCGTCCCGGTGATGCAAAATCCCAGGGAGTGGCATCAGGCTCATGAGCTGTGAAGCACAGAAGTGTTGTGGAGTCTTCTGACGTTCTCAAGCACTTCTCTTCCTTGGATTCCTTGGTTTGCCTCTCATTGTGCCCTTTCCCAGGCCGTCGGACTGCCTTATGACTCGCATGAGGCTGTGGAGGTGAACTGTGGGACAAACTGCATGTCGCCTTCCGCTCAGCCGGTTTGCTACGGTGACCAGTCCCCAGGAATGTCTAATTTGCGCATGTAAGCGGCACGTCTGGCGCAAAAGATTTCGGCAAGATGCTTGAGCCAGCTTATTATTGTTTCCTGCTTTCGGCCTGACCTTGGCTGGTTTGTCGTCTCAGATGCTGCAGCCATGGGTACTGGCAGTTTCCTCCAAAAGTGGAGATGGAGAGTCACAGGGCACCTTCTTCGAAGGGAGTGCGTGTCTGTCCTAATATCCTCTCTACACATGCATCCGGATGGGCTAAGGACTGCCCTCGTCCCAAGAGCCAGAGATGTGAACAAAGAGTGAGTAGAGTAATCGGACTCAACACGGCTCTGTTTTAACCGGGGCGTCTGTCAAATGGTATCTGTTCTCCGTTCTCCGAGAAGCTGCACGTCCACTCGGCATATCTCGGTCTTACTTGGCTCCCCATCAGTTTGCAACATTTGTACAGGCGGCTTCCAATGACCAGTCGCCAAAGGCGATTGCTGAAGCGTTTGGAAGCTTCACCAGCAGAGTGACGTTTGCCAGCATAATGGGTGGTCAATACAGTATAGCAACATGATACTCTTGCGGACGCACTGCGCGTGTGCCGGGCTACCACTGGCTGACCTGTCCGCTTCGTGGTGAAAGATGCCTGCGTGACTTGCTTGGCCCCTGCAGTTTCAGTACATCTCAGCACATATCACATGGTAAGAAGGCACGGTGCAAGTGGCCTCCGTCCCGGCCAGGCCATGAGGGAACGGCTCGCAGCGCTGCTTGCCGAAGTGGAGAACTCTGCAGGCCCCGGAGTCTCAGCGGTTCGTCGGAGCGCGGACATGGCACACCCGCGGCACACCCGCGGCCCCTGTGCAGAGGCGACGGCCGCAAGAAGCTGTCGCCCGAGGAGATCGAGCGAAAGAGGAAGGAAGCCGAAGAACTAGGCCCACGAGATCCCGTGAAGATGCACGTATGTACTCTAGCCGCTAGCCTAGCAGGCTAACAGGTTTAACATCATAGCCGCCGAGGTGACAAGTGCAAGATTGTGTCCAAGAAGGCGGGGGCGGAAGCAACTCGCAACCGCGATCAGCGCCTCTGCAGTCCACAACTGAGGAGCGGAGCGAGCAGAACAAGTCCAGAAAGGCTCGGCAGGGCTTGAAAGGAAGAGCCCGGCGCCCGCTGAAGAAACCGCCCGTTTCCAAGGAGAAGGCTGGCCAGCGGCAAGCCAAGACGGGGTCCAAGAGCCGGAAATTCGAGGGCGAGGGCGCCACTTCCAAGGACCGGTGCTTCGCCCCGAAAGCGCGTCCGAGCTTTTGAAAAAACCCCTACCCCCTTCCCAAGAACACAGGAGGAGAAGAAGAAAAAGAACACGGAGAATGTAAAAAAACGAGCTTTGGCTGCAGATCTCAGTGCACTTTACAGCAGGCAAGCGCGAGTTGGCAGGTTTCGGGATTTCCTAGTGGGCCGATCACCGCCAAAGTGATCCACCCATCCGAAGACTGATCAGGACGAGCACGGTCGGAAAGACCGGATTCCCTGCTTTTGCATCTGCAGAGATCTAAGACTGCTCCAAGTTACTGTGCCTGCTCATCCTGGTCAGCCTAGTCCTTCAAGAGAGTAGTTGTTGTATGTTGTTGTCGCCGGATGGAAACAACCGCAAACAGACGGATCTGGCCTTAAGCCTTAAGACCGCGGCAGAAGCCCGCAGGCTGTGTGTACAGAGCTCTAGCCTCGTGATCGTGGCGCCGCAAGCGACTTGTGATGCAGTGATCTTTTACACTTAGTACTAGCTAACATTGAAGCAAACACCAAGCCGCGCCCCAAGTCTTTAACACCGCGGCCCCGAGCTGCCGCCTTGGTGTGCGTCTGGCTCTCCTAAGTCCAGAGCCGCACAACCCGGTGTGGCAATGTCTCGCGTAACGGCCAGAAAGAAGTTGTGCCAGCGTCGCGAAATCTCGCGCCATGTGTCGGCTTTGCAACTCGGAAGATGCCGATGCCTCCCGCGCCACATGCAGCTGCAGTTAGGGAGAGAGGATTGGGGCTAGGAACCCAAGCCCTTAATTCAAGCAGCTTGATCAAGCACGTGTCCCACTCGTTTCCCACTTGGGCATGCAGAAACCTTCACGTTTCCAATTCAGCCGCACCAAAGGCCCCCTGATACCCCACTCAGCGAATGGCGGCGGCCTTCTTCGACAGGTACGGTACGTGGGGCATAGTGCGGTTGAGGTGATGCATGTTTTTAAAAATGCAAGCGCAGGCTACCTGCCGGCTTGACCGCGGCAGAGGACTCCGGCAGATTCGAGTTGTTCCCGAACCATCGACCTTGGCCAAAATGCCATGCAGAGGAAGAGCTCCGGGATCATCTTGTTCGAGCTTCACGAATAGCAACGAAGCTGCAGAGAGCTTGATGTCAGGGAGGGAGAGGCAGGGAGAGCTTTGAGAGGCAGCCGAACTGTTGCCGCCATGGCCTCAGAGCTGAGCCAAAGGGAAAGGGAGCTTGGGCGGTTCTTGAAGAGCCCCCTAGGCCTGGCAATGTGGTCTCGCTTCAGGAATGGGTGGAGTGGCCAGTGGCTCAGATGCAACCGTGCTGAACCTTTTGATGCGGGCACCGACTGAGTCGGATGCCTGGAGAAGTGGATCTTGCCACAGACGCTGCTGGGCTTGCAGGGAACTCAGATCTCCGCAATATTCCGCAACTGTCGTCCTCGGCTCTCCTTTTGGCTCGTCTTTTCTTGCAGGTCATCCTGCGACCTGCTCGGTCCCAGAAGGTGCCTCTTTCAGGCCCTGGCTCCGCCGTCCGTCCCGTCCGTCCCGTCACTGACAGGAAGACCACAGCAGAAAGCGGCCGGACGACTTCTTCAAGAGCCTCCCGCAGGATTCTTTTGAAAGGGTTAGGGCACTTGCCGAACCACAGCCCGACGTGCAGCTACTGTAGGACAGCTTTACTCCAGAGGAGGAGAGGCAGAGCTCTCAGAACTGCACCCGCGACTTTCCCGATGTCTTGGTTCCTTAGGCTTCGGTTTGCCATCTTGGACTTTCTGGCAGGGTGGACCGCAAAGGACAGTTCAGAAGCCCCAAGTTGGAAGCCAGGGAGCATGTCTTGAGCAGGACCTGGCCACGATGGAACATTTGCAGACCAATCCACACGTTCTCGAGGCGGGGCGAATGCAGCGTTTGGCCGATTGCATGTGCTGCATGATCGGCGGCGGCTGCTCAGACAAACCCTTGTTTGCCTTCGAGCTTTTCCACGCCTGGCTCTGACAGGCACAGCGCTACGTGCCCAGATCTGAGTGTGCCTTGTGATGCTACACTGACCGGATCATGCTTGAACAGCTGTAGGTTGAATGGCGCAGCCGGAGACTTGGGCCAGTGTCCCTTCAGTTTCTATTCAACGGATTAGGGATTAGGTCCTTGCTTTTTCGTTGTCCAAGCAGAAGCGGACCGACCGCTCAGGGCGTGCGCCTGAAGGACTGGATCGAGAGACGGATAGGAGGTGAGCTGCCAGGAGCTCAGACAGACAAAGGGTTTTGGAGTTTCCTGTGCATCTCTGTCGCTGTGATCTGGAGCCGCCGTGTTACCAAGGACACTGCAGCCGGGTCGTGGGGGCTCTCTGGTTGCTGCCTCATTCTGATATGCGATTGGCTGCTCTCACCGAAAGTATCACTTTGGCCCAGGTCATCAACTTGGCCCCCGCTGGTCGACCTGCGGTCGCTGAGAGGGCGCGGCTGGGTGTCTCCTTTGCCGGTTGCCGGGCCGGGCTTTCGCTTCGACTAGAGACAGAAGCAGGTCGAGCTGCTAAGGCGAGGATTCCCTTTGCCGTCGTGCCCCGAGATGCCTTCGAGGCTGCCCTTCAAGGCATGCGACGCTGTCGGCTGAGGCCTGCAGGGTTGCCTCTGCCGCATCCTCCGCATCCTCCGCATCCGGCACCCATGCCCATGATGCCACCTGGGTGCTGGACTCGGGCGGCAACAGCTGTGCAGGGCATAGACTAAGACTACTTAGACCAATCTTCAGCTGAGGATGCCACCCATGCCGCCTGCATGGCCAGCCCAGAAGCCTGCGAAGCCAGCGGAGCCCGGGGAGGGAGAAGAAGGGCATCACGCGATTTTTCGAAGAGCTGTCACCTTCTGGAGCGCCTCGCGGGTGAACAGGAGCGTGAAAGGCCGAAGGCTCGAAAAGACGAGGCGACTTGCGAAATCTGGCGAACATAGATTTTAGATTTCCTTGCTGCGTGCATTCGCGAGTGGGTATTAGTGTGGATTCGGGCCCGTTCTCGGGTTCACTGCTCTGCAGGGCGTGCAGGGCGCGCAGGGCGCGCAGGGCGGCAAGAAGAACTTCTTCGAAAGCTTGCCCGCAGACGTTGGGCGCTTGGGGCCGAGAGTCTCGAGCTTTTTCTGTCCCTCTTACTTGTCGGTAAGGAGCTTCTTCCCAAGGAGCTGGAGCTTCGTCAGGTCATCTGCCTGCAACGCCTCGTGGGCTCACTCTGCTCAGCTCTGCTCAGCTGCTCTGCTCAGCTGCTGTTCGACCACCTGGACTGCTTCATCCAGAACGGAGGCGCTGGCGACGGGCCCGCTCCTCGAGCTTGCGAAAGAAAAAAGAGCAGAGCCGCAGAGGGCAGCGAGCTGAAGGCCGATGTTGTCCTCCATCGCGCAGGGCAAGGCGGTCAGTGCTTCTTCTGCGTCCAAAGCCAGACTGTTGCGTTACTGTACGGGGTCCATGGCGCAATCCCGAAAACTTCTTTTGACACTTCTTTTTCTTGGCTTGGATGCCAGGTCTGTCAGAAGCTCAAAACGGAGCTCTTGAAAAGAGAGGCCTGCAAGTGGGTGGCATCGGACCCTGCACCGATGTCTATGTGGAGGTCTCACTCCGCGACTGGATTGATAGGCGGATTGGCACTGCCCCCACCTTTTGTGCGGCTGTCTATGTGGCAGACTCTGCCCTCGCAGATGCACGATAAGGCGGCGAGATCGCCACAAAGGTCGCCTCAAATGGGCAGGCAGGCAACGCAATGACTGCCATGACTATCTTGCAATAATGAGGCCATCACGCCGTGACCTTCAACCTACTGCTCTCATCCCTGCGACTCGTGATTTGTCAGTTGAAGAGTTGAAGGTCATTATCCATTATCGCAATGAGAACGACCAAGGAGATGCTCAGGAGGGGAACCAGGGGAGCTGAAGGGATGCCCTGCAACCTACTGAAGACAGTCTGAACATGTCAGCGTCCCGAGTCCAGACGGCTTTTTGCTGGTGCCGGCACATGTAGAACTTGAGTTGTAGAGGGCAATTTCACTCCAAAATAGGAGGCCTCAGGAGCACTCGAGATGCGTGAAGATGCATGCCCTAGCCAACGCCGGGGATGTCCGGATGAGAAAACTTGGCAAGATGCACTAACTGTATTGCAGATGACCAGCCCGGACAGGAGCCTGAAATAGAAGAGCCCATGGAGGCAGGTTTCTTTCGTGCCTGTTCCCTGCGGCGGTGATGCGCTGACTCTTTCCACACACTCATTGTCCTAACTGTCCAAACTATTCGCTTGCTTGGCATTGGTCTGCGCGCTTGTCTTGAGCAGGGAACGGAGATCAGCGGAGACGCTCAGGTGCGAAACCATGCGAACACAACTTGTGCTTGCTGCCCGCCTCCCCGACTGTGCACATCGCAGGCCTTTTTCGACGACCTGCCTCCTGACGGCTTCTTGCCGGAGGAGGAGGCTTTGAGAGAGGCAGGGATTGTCAGAGCGACAGTTTGCTTTTGGTTTTTTTTAAGCAGTGGGAGGCCATCCTGAATTTTTTGGATAGCTCGGGCCCAGATGCGCCCCCGACACTCAGAGAGGCCCAGCAGGTCCCGGAGGCTGGCAAGCGCAGTGCAGCGCAGTGCGGCCGAGAGCTGTGCCAGTGATGCGGCGATTGCCATAAGGTTTCGGAATGTTTCGGCTCACAGTTTTGGCTTCCGCCTTTCCAAAACAAACAACGTGACGACTCCCGGCTGCAGGAGGTTCAGGGTCAGAGAACGTGGGTCGGCACACGACCTACCACCTAGGCAATGCGGCTACTGGCCGGAGTGCAGCTTCTGGCAAGCCTGTGGCTTCTGCAGCCGGCATTGTCGCAACTCGATCCAATAATCAGCAAAGCAGCGTCGGAAGCTTTCAACATCCGAGGCAACAAGTTGGGCAGATCAAAGGGCGCATCAGCATCCCCCATAAGTACCAGGCTGCCTTGCGAATCCTTGCGAGAGGAGCGGACCCTGGGCTGTTGGGGTCCTGGCCAGCCAGGAAGTAATCAGTGCGGCCAGTGGTGCGGGCCTAGCAGCCGCCCGGGTCATCCTGGATGGAGGCTTCCCTGTTCTTCGGAATCCTAGAGTAACCGTACAGAGACTCAGACATTTTGTCAATTCGCTTAAGCTTGGAAGCCTGTCACGCTTGTTCACGGTGCTAGCATGTGCTAGCTGCGAGTGGAAAGTTCGATACCGACAGAACCATGGCCCATGATCGTCAAGTTGTGTAATCGCTGCTCTTAGTCAAGGCAGGATCACTGGGCCGTGTTGTCTGAAATCCGGGATCCGTGACTGCAGGTCTCCTGTCGACCTTGCCTGCTTCAGACGGGCGCTTCGGCAGATTTCAGGGGAAAACCACAAGTTGCTTGTGAAAGGCGTTTGCACCCCGACAGGCACTTTGCCCTCAACGGCGTAGCTGTGGGGCCACATATTTTGCAGGCTCGGCGAATCCCCTGAGCCACTGCGCAATGCCAGAACGCTGCTTTCTGTGCGTGCCACCGTGGCGCAACAGGTTGTTCATCCGCTGCTGAGCTTCGACCCAGTCACAGCGGAGGGTTCGGCAGGACTCAAAATGAGCACCTCGTCCAAGACTTGGAGCCTGGACTCATGAAGGCCCTAAAACTCTAAAAACCCATGGCCCAAGTCGACAACAAAGGTGCTTACATTGCAGACATGGAGCACGGCAAGGGGGCTTCTCGGCCGAACGCAGAAGTGGCCTTGTGCATCTAGCTATCTTCCAGCTTCATGCATTTCCCTGTATCAGTTTCAGAACTAGAGCGCCTGAAGTGGGCAGTTCCACAACCCGTCGGAGGTTAAGCTCAAATATCCCTTGGGCTTGGCACCTTCGGGCGCCTTCAGCTACCTCGAGAAGCGGGAGGACCGACAGCAAATCTCCGTGAAGTCCTGAAAGTTGGCGCCGGGCTCGGTTGATACAGCCTTGTGGAAGGAATTCAACGTGCTCTCCGTCTTCAAGAGCCCATATGCACTTTTCGGCAACTCGGCAATGAAAGACTTCGTGACCGGACTTATTGTAAGCGTGATGCACAGCTGCGCAGCATCCGCAATGCCTTCAGTGATTGCTGCTCATCCCTAGCACCCGTGCAGACCATCGAGGTCTCGTCAGCATGGGTGCGATGTTGTTCCTCCCGAGCCTTAGCTGCAGAAGCTGCAGATCCACAACGTGTCGCGAAGACTTGGCCTGGATGTGAATGGCCTTGGAACTGAGGAAGCTCCAGTCCATGGTGGAAGAGGAGAAGGACACGTGTTAGACGAGCTTCTCGTACCGGCGGACACTGTGCATGATGGCATATCCAGGAGAGACAGCAGCAAGAGCTGCAACAAGGGACAACGGAGAAAAAGTACAGAGCTCAGAATCTCACGACAGACAGGGACTGAATGTTCCGGCGATGTGTTGCAGAGTCCGACGGCTGGCAAGGAAAGTCGAAGGTTGATCGAGAGATCGCAGCATTCCGGAGCAGTGCGTCGCATGAGCGGCCTCCTCTGATCTGGCGTGTGCTGCGTTACCCCTTACCGATGCACTCTTCAGCCTAAGCCTAGACTGCAACGCAGCATGCTTGGTTTTCTCACCAGGGCCTGCTCGCAGTAGTCACGCGGATGGCAGAAATTCTGAGCTTGCGGCTGCAAGCCAATGAAATTCAGGATGATCTGCTAGCATTCCTGAAGCCGGGCAAAGCAGCACACATGAAGCCCAGCCTTCGAGGCACCTCAGACAAGCTGCGGCCTGGTGCAGGGATGAGTCACCTCCCAAAACACGTGGGCCTGGGGTCCATTCAGCGCTTCTGGTGCAGACTGACAATCGTTCAACGACTGATCTTACCCTGCAGCATTCGGAATGATAGGGTACAGGCAGCATGCGGCAAAGCCGTATAGTTATCCTAACCAAAACACCGCCTTGTCTATGGACGAAAAGTGTCACTTGGAGATGCAGATCGACACTTTGGCGTAAAGACTGCGCCTGGAGGAATGTCTGATGCCAGAACCAGGTGCTTGTGTTGTGGACGGTGAGATGAGCAGAAACTCCTACCAGACTACAGGATGGTTCGGTTGACGCAAGGCGACGTCCCAACACAGGTTGCTTGCTTCAGAGATCACCCGCAAAGCTGAGAAAAGAAATAGATCCCTCCATTTGACATGTGACTCATTTGGTGCGTGCGACAACCCGGCCCAACAAGTCGCCAAAACATGTTGCAGGTCAGAGATGCACGTGATGCGTGTCTGGCCGGATCGTTTGGCCCTTGGGTCGCTCAAACTTGTCCAAGCGGTTCGAGCAGACATTTGTGGTCACGTCAGGTCTGGTGTCACCTTGAAGATGTGGATTGACCGCCGAATCGGCGGTGAGATTGCGGCATGGCGCAAGAATGGAAGGCATCCTGGGCGGTGTTCCGAATTGAAGGGGCATGCTGGAAGCCCTTCTTGCCAGGGGTGATGTGCTCATCGGTCGGCAGCTCAGGAAATTAAAGCCCACAGGCCGGTCGGGGTGGATCTTCTGGCAGGTCTGCGGGAAGTCTGGGGTGACGAGGCTACCGTACTCGCCTCAGTGAGTCGAGGGCACGGCAAGCTATGTCTTGACTGAGCTTCGCAAGGCTGCCAACCGTGAAGAGGCTGGGATGCTGCGGTCGATTCCTGTCCCACTTGCCGTCCACGCCAAAATCACAGAGGTGCTTTATGACTCGACCGCAGTTCGTGGCTCATTGCAATATCGGAATTTCATTGAGACTATGCTCCGAGCAGCCCGATGTACCCATTTTACAGCTGGTAAATGGGCTTAGCTAGCACTGTGCACAAGAAATCAAGCCTTCACACCGCGGCGTTTTCAGCCATGTCGGACGAGTATCGCTTTCAGGTCATCAATCCTGTAATCGCAAAGGACAGATTTCGAGGGAATGATTGGGATTACATTACAGCGGTCTTTGTCGCAGGGCTTGACTCGTGACCAGGATGACATCGGCAGGGCCAAGCACAGCTGTTCCCCGCAGCATTTCAGGATGTGTCATCTCAATGTCGCAGCAAATCAGCTAAATCTTGCGGCTCTTGCAAGCTCGAGACGCGCCTCTTGTGGCACAGGCTACACCTTGCCTCCGGACAATCACGCCTACGGGCGCGCCTGCCCTCGGGACCCACAAGGCTCCGCATGAGTTTGCGAGGGCTCGTGGTGATGATCCCCAGCGTGGAGGTGCCAGGGAGGTGCTGAGCGCATGGGTGCCTCATCATCCAACGGCGGCCCCGCAAGACCTGGCGCAGGTGGCCCGAGAGGTCTGCGCAGTGAGATTTTTTTCCAACCTTGCTTCATCTGCAGGATTTCCGGGCAATTAACAAGAGTGCCGCAAAGAAGGGTGTCCGGCATCTGGGTGGTATTTCCAAGGTTTTCTTTTTATCATCTAACCGAAGCCACTGTCAGTTTTCCTGCGCACACTACTGTACGTGCGAAGCAAAGGACTGTGAAGCAGATGACTGCGTTTCGCAAAGCTGTCGACATCAGGCGGGGCACCGTGGGTTCGTCGATCCGTGTTTCGGCCCAGCTGCTAGGCTGCACCCGCGGGCCGTTGAAGCTTGTGGTCGACGGGTGCGAGATGCTGTGGACACCAGCGTGGCTCAGCGGCAGCAGTGCGGCAGCTTTCAGCCTGGTTCGTTTGCAATGCCTCGATGTGAGAGGCTACTTATGGGCGGGCCAACCTTCCGTCAACACCGATGCAAGATGTGCCAGGCTCCAAGCAATCCAGGTGTGGGTGCTGTGAGCAAAGTCCAAGACTCCAAGCGCAGGAGAGGGCTACACAATGCACGAGCCACTTTCTAGAAGTTGCTCAGGCTGAAAGGCGCCTTTGCCTCCGAGTTTCAATCGGAGCTTAGCGCACGCTACGACGCCTATGCCGAAATCAATGCAGCTTCGCTGCATTTGGCACGTATCTCCCGTGACCGTTTCAGCTGGACTGCACCAACAAGGCTTTAGATGCTCCAAACGGGAAGCATCGGATACGCACCACGAAGGCCATCCTAGGGCAGCTGTCGGGCAACATGGAAGGAGACCCACTATCCATATTATCTAAGCTTGGTTCTAGACAGTCTTTGAGTCTTTTTCTCTCCTATTCTCTTCAATCCTTTCTCGGGAGATCGCCACCTTGAATTATTGAAGTTGAGCACTTGATGGCTTGTCAGCCCGTGGAGTAAAACCGAGTAGTTCAAGTAGACAATTGCTGTCCACATCACTGTGGTGCGAAGCTACTGGCCCTTGACTGCATTGCTGGCGAAGACAGTTTTCCGGCGGACGGTATGGTTCATGCACAGGCACCCACCCGCACAGACGCAAGCAACGTCATTGAAAGCTGTTTGCGTGTAACATTCCAGGGCGGCTGGGATGAGCGCATCTGTCAAGCTAAGCGGCATTCGCCGAACTCCCCACTGCCAGGCGCAGAGTCTTCGTGTTCACAGCGCCCGTCAGAAGACGGTGGATCCCAAGCCTTTGCGGCCGGTGAGGGACCCCTTCAAGCGCGAATCTGAGTTGAAAGATCCTTGAGAGAAGGGTTCATCTCTGGCAACCGGCAAGGCTCGTCTCCAACCGCACACAGCTGCAGCCTCTCACTGCTCGGGAGGCGCGTAGGGGTTGCTTCTCGAGCCCCGCAGGGGGGGGGGGGTGGTGGAGACCCTGCGCGCAGGCGCGACGTGGCTCCGAGCTTGCGGAGCAGCTCGAGGCTGAGCCTGCCGAGCTGGGCCCGGTGGGTCCTTGAAGCGGAGCCGCGCCGCTCCGCCGGCTTCGCCGCGAAGAGTTCCTTCCGTTCCTTCGCCAAAGGCGGGGTTCGGATTGAGACTGCAGGCAGCAGGATTTGTATCGAAGGAGCCGTTTGCAGGCACCGGAGTCTTTGAGTGTCGGGGTTGTACACGCAGGTCTGAGGTGGCATCTGACAACGGATTGCCCATTTCCAGATCATGCAATAGAACAGCTACCGTTTTGGAAGGGAGAGGCTGAAGAAGGCGCTATCCCCTCCCATGTCGAGTTCGAGCAAGCATGCGCGGAATCAGACCATGAGCAGTTTATTTCACCACTGGATACCATGGGTGTGCTCCGCATGCTCGCGCTTCTCTGCGCATTCTTTTGAGTCGGAAGTGCAGAGTGCAAAAGTCTTAAGCCGCAGTGTCGGCGGGCCACGCGGCCACACCTGTCTGTCGCCGTTTCTGAGCAGGTCCAACAGGCGAAGGGCGAGTCCGACAAGGCTTCGGCGGTCTCGGCACAAAAAGTGTCAAAGCGACACCATCCGAATTGGAGGCAAAGCGGCGGAAGATGGACGATGCTCCTGGCCAAGGTCTGTGGCTGAAGAGTCTTTCGTTCTGGATTCTGAAAGCCCACATTCATCCCAGAGTCGTAGAGCTTGAAGTGCCACAAAGGCCGAGATCGAAGAGGTGTCGCAAAGGCCAGAGACTATTATTCGCTTACTTTGTAATATTGCACACCCGCGCAGAGCCTATCTTGTCCAGGGTCGGGGGAGATGATACGCCGCAGCTTCGGTCTCAGGTTTCACGTTGTCTCCTCTTGAGCTGCTGAGTTGCTGCACAGAGAGCAGAGCGAGTGCGGAGTGTAGAAACTTGAGCATGCATGCAGAGCTGCGTATCCTGAAAGCACGCCTCGGCATAGCGACGAGGCGGCAGTAAGCGACCGAGAGAGGTTCGGTGAAGGCTAGTGCAAGACTTTGTGGGCCGGGCACAGCCTGTCCCTCGTACGTCGTACGTTCTGTTTTCTGTTTAGAACCTGGAACCTTTTAGGACATATGTTGCGGATGGAAGGGGGAGGCCTTCGGTTGAAGGCACATGCAAGCGAAAGAGGCGATCTTTGAACCTCAATGAGCAACGCTGGATCGACAGACGTGGAGGGACGTCTAACGAGGAAACGTGTTCGCCCTCGGAGCAGCCCTCCCCAGATTGGTCTTGCACAACTCTGGGTGGAATGGGTGGAGTGGTGAGATTGGAACATATGAATATATCGGAACCTCGCAGCAGTAGACCTTTTGTCAGTGGATGTTGTTCCTGCAGCAATGCATGCTAGTTTATCAGCAAAGGTAGAAAGGGGTTTCCTTATGGAAAGTGCATATTAAAATTGTATTGCGGCCTGTTGTCCCTCAAGCACAGCCGTCGTCTGTTCCCGGTGCGACTTTTTGGCGATGTCGCGAAGCCGGTTTCTCTTCTTGGGCACAGGAAATGCACCATCCAAGTTCTTCGAATCGGCCCTCTGCCGGCTGCAGCCTGTGTACAACTTCCACGTGGACGTTTTGCAAAGCAGTGCTGCGTATTCGGCATTGCAAGCGAAACACGGCTACGATGGACTCCTTCTCTACAACTCGAAGGACGGGGCCAGCATCCTCAAGGACCAGCTCGCATCCGAGCGTTTGAGATGGGTGCATTGTTTCACTGCAGGGGTAGATGCCTACTTGCGCGATGCCACGATCAGAAAATCCCAGATTCCCATCACCAATGTAAAGTCGGCTTACAGCGAGCATCTCGCGCAGTTCGTTGTTTTTGCAGTCCTATTCTTCGCCAAAAAGGCAATGCACTTCCGCAGTTCGCAGCGTGCCAAGCTTTGGGCTCCTACATTTGTGGATGATGTGAAAGAGCAGTCGATTTTGATCGTGGGCTATGGTGACATTGGCACCGCGTGTGCGAAGAAGCTGCATGGCTTGGGCATGACAGTAACGGGAGTTAAGTCACGGCCCGAATCTTCCAGCGATGACAGCAAAGCATGCGCACAAATTTGCGAGGTTGGTCAACTTGAATCTTTGTTGCCCACGGCTGACTATGTACTGAACCTGTTGCCACTAACCCCGGCTACCCAAGACTTCTTTGATGCCAAGCTGTTCGGCCTGATGAAATCCAGTGCTGTCTACATGAACTTCGGCCGAGGGCAGACCAACAATGAGGCTGACTTGTTGGCGTCGCTGAAGGCGGGACAAATTGCTGGTGCGGTCATGGATGTTTTCCAGCAGGAGCCGCTTCCGGCAGACAGCGAGTTCTACTCGCTTGAGAATGTTTTTCTCACGCCGCACTCGGCAGATGACACAGCAAACACCCATGACAACGCGGTGCGAGTCTTCGAGCAGGTCTTGCAAAGCTATCTTGCAAGCAAGGAGTCAGGCAAGGCTCTCCTAAATGTAGTGGACAAAGAGCGCGGCTACTAGGAGCAGCGCGGCTATTGACAACGTGGCAGTGAGAGCAGCACATAGCGAGACCAAAAAGCTCCGTCAGGTTGGACAGGCTTGCAGGGATGGCATCTTGCTCCTTGCTCGCATGACGTTTCCTGGCTGGTAAGGTCCCCAAGAGCGCAAGCCATGATCGCGCGCCGGGGCGCCGGTTTGCCGGAGCCTTGCACCTGCGTCTCTGGTTGCAGTCTGATGCATGTCAGGTGGACTTGACCACGCAATAGTGTCTGCTCAAGTGGCTCCCCAAAGGGAAGGGATGCCTCTTTAGCTGCCAGCGCACACCGTCCGAGATGATGTGTTCTGCCAAATCCATTCTCTACGCACTCTTCTTGCTGCTGGCCTTTCTTCCTTCGAGAGCGATTCGGGATACCTTGGGAGTGTCTGTCGACACCGTTCACGCCTTCTATTCTGCAGACGAGCCGTCGATTGATGGACTTTGTGCCTCCATCCACTCACTGTTGGTATCAAGCTCTCAGCCGCAGCGTCTCGTCGTGGATGTGGCAGTGAAGGCCGCATCTATTCCTATCTTTCAGGCTCGTTTTGGCATGGACGGCTCGCTATCAGCGGCGACCACAAAAGGAGCCACCATCCAACTTCACGCGCTGAACGAGGCGAAGATGAACGAGATCTTCAAGTACCAAATGAACTACTATCATGAGCGGCCCGGACTGGACAAGTCAATCGAGAAGTATGCTCGCTTGTACATTGACACTTTGCTTCCCGATTCGATTGTGGTCTATCTTGACACGGATGTGGTGATACAGTCGGATGTCTTGGTTTTGGCAGATCGGTTGGCCGCAAGTGGAAAAACAATGGCTTTCGTGGTCCGGGACTTAGCATACTGCCGTAGCCATGCTGCAAGTATTTTTGCATTGCCCCCTCCCCACCCAGTTGCTGCACTGCAGTGCAGAGTTGCTGTTGAGGAGCGGGTGCCACGTGCATCTTTAGGAGACTACGTGCATGCGGACAACTTGACCGATTCCGCACTGGCCAAGCTCGGCATCTCCCGCACAGCCCTTGTTGCAGCAGAGAACGCAACGGAGTACAATGCTGGAGTCTTGGTTTTCAACACCAGGCGCTGGCAAAGCTTGGGATATTTGGACAAGGTGAAGCATTGGCTCCACATCAACTATGAGCTGCATGGGAAGCTGTTTCGGGGGAATGATCAAACTCTACTCATGCTCAGTTTTGAAGTTTGGCGAAAGCCAGGAGACTTTATAGTGGTGGAAAGGGAGTGGAATGTGGAGGTGCACCACCAGCTCACCATCGACAGAGACTTCTTGGCACATGCGGCCAAGATTCTTCATTTCAACGGTGTGCGGAAGCCGTGGCTTCCCAGTGAGGCGGAGGATCCCTTGGCCAAGGAGCTCTTCCGACCCCACTTGCAGAAGTTCCCATCGCTACTCGTAAAGGGAGCTGCTAGAAGCCAGTTGCCGTTGCAGCCGATGCTGGCTGCTCTTGTAGCTCTTCTTTGTGTCCTTCTGCTTCTCGCGCTCTCCAAGTTCTCGCCCATTTGGAACAGCATGATGCCGCCCGCGGAGTCCGCCTTGCACGTCAGCTTCTCAGTATGCCGATTGTCAGGCACAGTCAAGACGACATCAGGACTACAGCAGCGTCACTTCATCTTCAACAGTTCTTCAACAACAATAATAACGGAAAGCTGGAAGTACTTGCTCACCAAACCCTGGGGCTGCCAACGGCTCGTCTGTCGTAGCTCTCTTCGCGATATGTGTCGTCCGTGTGGGAATGCATCAGACTTTCTCTAAAAATATGGGCTCTTAATGTCAGGACTAGGGCTGTTTCGGGATTGGATGTTCAAAGTGTTTGGCAGTTGCTCTGCAGAGGTTAACTTGATGGTCTGCTTCCAGGGATTCATGAACTACAGCTCTGTGCATCCCAGCTGCATTTTTATCATGGAGTGTGGGAGGGATCACTCTTCCGTTTGTCTGTGAAGCTTTGCATGTGGCAAACCTGAGGGTGCTCTGCGCGTACCCGTTGTGTCTGTCGCTGAATTTGTCGAATGCCGCTTCAATGTCTGGCCTCCTGATTGGTGTATTCATGGAAGCCAGTGCTGTGGGCATGGGCGTGAGTTGGAAGATCCTGAACGTCTACCCGGACTTGTGGCGCAGGCACATCCAGAGCTACCTGGTGGCCGGCCTCTCCTGTCAGTTCTTCGGTGCTCTGGCCTTCTGCAAGGTAGCCATGGCCGTGAAGTATGGCCAAAGTGACAGCACCCTGATTATGACCTTGTTGGCGGCAAGGATCTGTCAAGGCTTTGGTCATGGACTGAACGATCAGTTCATGAAGTGCTGCATCGTCAAGCTTGCAGCGACACATGATCGACCGCGGCACTCACTCAAGAAGTTTGTTGCCAACACGCTAGGGATTGGCTGCGGACCCATTGTCATTGCTTTGGCATATTTCTTCTTCCACGACGATGCGGTGGATGCAGGGTTGACAAACGGAGCTCAGATAAGCATGCTGACTGCGCAGTGGCAGCTAACGATGACCATCACCGTTCTCATCGGCGCCATCCTCCTGTATCCGTCCTTGGAGGACCGACTCCAGAGTGAGTTGCCAGAGTTTCCACAGAGTCTGAGTCATCGTGTCGCAGGAGGTGTCCGACTTTGGTAAGGCAAATACCCTTGTCGGAGGTCATCAGACGGCAGTGCTTCTTGCGAGCGGCTTGGCCTCAAAAAGCATGTCTCCAAACTCCCGGATGTGTGATCTAGGGTGTCGCCTGCACTTCTCAGCCTCGAGGCATTTTCATGGACGCATTGCGCGGGTTCATCACCTCGGGAGTGGAAGCTGCATCCTGTTTGCTTCTACAGGATCACTTCGCGTGGCGTCAGGATAGCATTGGCTTTTGCATCGGGCTGACATTCTGCTTGGTGGTCCCTGGATACATGCTGCATAGGCAGTACCAGGCACGCTACAGCGACATCGCATGGATTAGGATCTACACCGGCATTGCCATGCTCGCCACCGCTCTGCTAGGCCGGTCGGGCAAAAGAGTTGCACGCCTTTGAACTGTAACAAATGCAGAGACGTGTAGAAGATGTGGTCGTTCTTGTCACTTGTCCAGGCACTGCGAAGAAGCCGCTGGGCATCCTCGCGGCGGACAGCATCATATTTCCATCGATTTACTTGGCGGGTGCTTTGAACATGGGCATTCTGAATACCAGTGTCTTTCCGGATGGCTCGCTGCTCGATGCCAACAACGTCATGCTCATTAATGGTATAATCTCCAACGGTATCGGCCGTTTTGCGGGGCCCATCTTTTCACGGTCACTTATAGCGCACCTTGGACAGAAAGCATACGCGTCATGCCAAGCTCTTGCCATTGGCAGCATTCTAGCCGCTTCTGGCATGTTACGTGCACCAATGCACTAAGTGGACCCGTAGTGAGCGCTCTCGACGATCGAACGCGCTTGGACAAGAGCCGCTGCAAAATATCGCGGCTGCCCGTGGTGAAGTGAAGATGCCATTCCATCATCTGCCTAGGAGAGAAGCCACGCTTCAGAGGGATCGTCTGTCTTGTAAGTTATTTACACCACAACGAAAGCCCCTCACATGCCATCGCCGTGCCGAAGACTCACCGGTAAGCTTGGCCGGTGAGGTCGCCCCGCCAAGAGCTCCGCTTCGCTCGCTGCTTCTTTGCTGCACTCTTGCCTTCGCGGACTGTTTTCAGCTGTTTCCCCCACCACATCGACGCACGCTCGTCTGGAAGTTGTGGGCAGTGCCACTTTTGATCAGACAGGCCCGCCTGGACTTCTTGAGCCTCGCCCCATTTCGCTTTCGCGGTGAAGGATGTGATTTCCGCAATCATCATCCAAAAAGCTGAAGCCCATCCGCTGTGCAGTGCCTTTTTGTTTGGGCGCGTTCTTCTGCTAGCCAGCCGTCTGATGTGAGCGAAGAACGTCTACACATGGCGTCTGCTTTCGGCTCAAGTTTTTTCCAGCTGAGTCGTGTCAGCAGGTTGTGCCAGGGCAGTTCAAGAACTTCGACAAACAGACAACAAGGAGCTTTTGGAAGGCTCTCCAGCTCTGCTGGTGAATATCTGCAGTCCCTTTTCAACTTTTCCAGTCGTCATCAAGCAAGGCAACCACATCTAAGACATATTGGAGACGTCTTCAAAAAGAGTTGCCTCATGAAAGCTTTGGCGCTGTCGACATGGCGGGGCTGATTTGCGTGAGTTTGGGAGGGTTGTTTCGGAAAGGAGGTGGACGCGTGAGTTGTGACAAAGATCGGAACCACCAGGCAACCTTCAGCTCGATGCGCTTCGCTCAGAATTCAGCCTTCCCCTCAGATGTTCAGACATTCGGATTAGGCTTCTGGCTGGATCTTTCTTGCAACGAGTGGCACGATTCAGGTGCAAGGCTTAGCCGGCGTGGCCGGGAGGCGTGATGCACCTCCAAGCCTTAGGGAGCCTCTTCCAAGAGCCTATCGCCCCCGAGCTGATCTGCGTGAGTCCCGAGCCCTCGTGGCTTCCAAGCTTATTCGCAAAGCTCCGAGCCGGGCAGTATTCCACGTTAGACTTTACTGGGTATGACAGTGACAATTGACGTAGTAGCAGGACTGGACCGCACGGCGGAGATGTTTGTACAGCTAAGCACCACATAAGTGCAGGGATCCTCGTCCACATGATGGACTCCCACGAGAATCCGGTGTCTTTAGATGTGCCAGATGTGCCAGGAACTCCATCCACAGTGCCTGCTAGCATGGGATGTGGACCCACGCAGATGATCCCCTTAACACAAGACGCAGAGCCGGATGATGAGAGTGATGGTAGCGGGCCAAGTGCACCTCGAACACCGGCACACTCGCAAAGACCAAAGCAGATCGCTGCAGAAATGCGGATGTCTGGCAACGTTCTGCGGACGAGACAGCGTGCCGCTTTGGTGGAGCAGCACCGCCCGAAGCCCGGCACGGACTTTGGTAACCCCAACCTGGAGCCAGAAGCATGTCGGGTGGTCCCTTCCGAGCTTCGCAGAGCAGACGGCTCACATCTTCTTACTGCTCTACAGCCTCTGCATCCTGTGCTTATTACCGGGCGAGAGCACCACAATGAGCTGGATTTTGAGGCCTTTGGTGAAAAGAGTCACGGCAGAATTCAAGTTCTCTTTTGACGAGTGATAGCGAAAATTTTCACACACACTTTAAATTTGGAAAACGTGGCCGTGCTTGACACTGCGATGACACAAACACCTGTGCCAGTGCGTGTGATGTGGGAACCACATCGCCCAAACCCCACACCGCAGCTGTCATTTCGCCTCCAACAGACCCCGCATGACAACAGTCATGTCGCAGTACCCAGACCCGACATCGCAGCAGTCATGTCGTCTCCCAAAGGCCCCACATCGCAGCAGTCATCTCGCAGTACCCAAACGCCCGGATAAGATATACTGATATACCACACTTTACGATGGAGTAGTCAGATCAGCCCGGACAGGCTGGCCACCGGCAGGACCGGCCTCTGGAATTTCCTTCTAAAGTGGCAAAACATGAAGCCAGCAGTTCGGCGTCTGAAGCCCGAACCTTTCTTGGCCGACTGCTCATAGAGATTTCGGATCTACCTAGATGCTGAAAGGACCCTTCTCGAATGAAACCGAGACACTCCGCCACCTTCTAAGAATCTAAGGGCGAGGCACAGCCACCCGTACAGAACTCGGGCTGAAGACTCCGGCGAGAAGACATGGAGCAACTAAAACTGTTTTTTGCAACTGCATTGAGCGACTATACAAGTACTTGTAGGATGCAGCAGCCACCCTGGACACGAAGTGTGGTGCAAACGTTTAGACTTGTGTTCAGAGTTCAGAAAGCCCGCCGTGGCACGGAGGTCGGGCGATGGCAACATTCGTAGTCTGCCTGTCGCCTTGCACGCGGGGCCCGTGGACGACATCCAGAGCCCGCCACGGCAGAAGTTGCCCTCGCAAAGTCCGAGGTGCGGACTTGCGGAGTTGCGAGCCTTGAAGAAGTCAGTGTTGAGCCGCGGTCAGGGAGCCAGCGCCTCCGATGCTGGCAGAAAAACTGACAAGAGCTTGTCAGGCCTTTCGCTGAAAAGAACCATCCTGCTTTACAGTCCATGCGGTGCAGGCACGGTCATCTTTGCCATCGCAACGGCAGCACTTGGAACCAGGGCAGAGACCAAGCGAATCCAGTGAGGTCAGGCAACCTCCAATCTGCCATCCCAGCCCGATGCAGCCAATCCTGAGCCGTCAGGGGCAAGCTCAGACGACTCGGGCAGAGCATTCGCAACAGGCTTCGCAGAGTTCTTGCCAACCCTTCATTGATTCGGCAAGCGGGACAATGGACGACATCCAAAGCCCGCCACGGCAGAAGTTGCCGGCATCCACCTCGCAAAGTCCGAGGTGTGGGTTTGAGTGTTTTGAGAAGAGAAGTTTCTGAGATGCTCGGGCAGGCAGCCAGGGCCCCCACCACTGGCAGAGACACTGATGAGAGCTTGTCAGGCCGTCCCTTTGCATGTAGGTGTCGGAGTGAACTGCAACTGACGACCATGTGCAGGCGCGAGCCAATCTGCCGCAGCCTCATCTGAGTCGTATTCGCGAGTGGTGTCGAATCCCACCCATCTGGCCTCTCCTAAGTTCAACGCAGCCGGGAGTCAGGCGCCTGTGTCTTTGGAGCTTTGGGAGATCCAAGATGCGAGTTACCAAAAGAGTGCGAGGAGGAGGAACCAAGTCCCGGAGCTGGCCACGAGCTGGAAGAGCTTTCAGGCGAGAGCGACGAGATGCGACGAGAGCGACGAGAGCGGAGAGGAGACGTGTCAATGTGCGTCTGTGCGGATCAGCGCGCTCTGAAGGCGCAGCCCAGGGCAACCGGGCCGGTGCGCATCGACTGCGACCGGAGCGACCGGGCCGCGTCCCCACGAGACGAATCGCTGGGGTCCGAGCTCAATCCGTCGAGGCATGCTGGCGGGTTGCGCTTTCGTGAAGCACAGATTCCGCATCTTCGCCCCTGAAGCCTCGTGAATGTAGGCTGCCCCAGCGGGACACGTCCTGGACTCCTCATGCCCTCAGCCGCTGCAAGCAAATGCAGCTGGGCCACACTCCTGAGTAAAGAGAATGTAAGGAGGGCTTCAACGTGAAGCATCTCCGCTGTGTTCTCCGCATGATAGTGGTGCAGTGACCGTAGCGAAGCTGAATTGCAGAGCCAAGGAGTTCTTCGCGATCCACATCCGGCAGCCAGGGTCGGGCAGCTGATGCAAAGTGGATCTGTCGAGTGTTCTCGGGTCGCCACACCGAATCGCTCTGAGCAGGGCAGGTGGCTTCCGTGGCCACTCCGAGTGGCGCAGGCTTACGCAGGTGTCCATGACTTGAAGACGGCTTTGCAACAGGGCTGACCGCAAATCACTGTCTCCGGAGGATGGACCGTGCGGACGAATCGACAGCATCGCCTGGCAGGCACTATGGCTCGCTACGGTCAATTAGGGTTGGGATGTGAAATAACACAGTGCCCCATCATTAAGTCTTCGCATCGTTTCCCTAAAGCGGTGTTTCTCGTTAAAAAGTCCATGCTTAGAGGGACCGTGGGCTCCTTAGCTACTAAAGCTAGAGAGCAGTAGCCAACGTCATATTTGTGGATCATAGAGCCATCCTGTTATCGATCTCCTATTCAGGTGGTCCATGGCCGAAAATCGGGTGTGGTAGCAGAGTGTTAAAACGATAACAGAACAATGACGAAACAATATTATTTGGTCAAGAACATCTGAGTCGAGGTCCATTCTGTGTTTCCGCATGATCAGTCTGTTCTAGGCTCGGTAGTAGGCTGTAGCAATGTCGGTGCCCAACGAAGCGCTTGCGCGAGTATCACTGCTACCGTCGTGCTATCGTAAGTCTGCCCCCACACCAACTACATCCTCGAACCTAAAACAGCTACCGTGTCTTGAAACTCACTGCTCCAATCACCCCCGTTCTGTTAACTGCTCCATCTCCTTCTGATCACATATCTTGATCGGACACGATGCTGAACATGCAGTGCGTCACCTGTATAAAGAGTTCCTAAGGATGTAGTAACATCACGATTAATCTATAGATTGATAAAACGAAGACAAGAAGTAAAAACCGAGACCCACTTCCTGGATTTATTTCACAATCTCCAAGACCCGACTTGAGATAGTTCCGCTCGCAGCTTGGGAAATGCCCTCGGGAAGACCGGCAGTGGCCCTTTTCCA
>CAJNDV010002147.1:36168-62749 GCA_905221635.1 Symbiodinium sp. CCMP2456
GGAAGACCGGCAGTGGCCCTTTTCCAGCGAACGGGGCGAGCATGGTGAACAACCCGATGCAAGCAGGCGCGTGACAGAGACTTGCAGAAAGCGCAGGTAGGTTTGGGAGATGTTTGTTGACAGCTTGGAGCAGTCGCCGCAAGCGATCATCAGCCACCGGTGTCGCGTGGTCGTGCGCAGGCATCCAGCCCGGGCCAAACACCTCCTTTGCACCTGGCAGCAGCGATGCTTATGCGAGGTGCCGGGGTGTTGAGCACACGTCAACGCATGTTGTGCTAGTTGCAGAGTTGTCAACTTGGCCGCACATTCCATGAGTGTTTTTCAGTGAGTTTTCAGGCAAGCCTGCGGCGGTGTTGAATTGCCGCCCCTCGGTGCGAATCACTTTGCTGCAAAGCAGAAGAGATGTGTTGATCATATCGGAAAGACCGTGAAGAGCATCTGTGAGCTGTTCAGTGGTCCTTCTCAGGAAGACCGGCAGTGGCCCTTTTCCAGCGAACGGGGCGAGCATGTTGAACAACCCGATGCAAGCAGGCGTGTGACAGAGACTTGCAGAGAGGGCAGGTAGGTTTGGGCGATGTTTGTTGACAGCCAGTCGCCGCAAGCGATCAGCGGCCACCGGCGTCGCGTGGTCGTGCGCAGGCATCCAGCCCGGGCCGAACACCTACTTTGCACCCGGCAGCAGCGATGCTTACGCGAGGTGCAGGGGTTCTGATTACGTTTTCTCTTTCGAACTTTCTGTTTATCAGGTGGCTATGCAGTGTGATACATGGTGCTTGGAGAAGCCCAGGTTTTCCTGCTTTGGGCGGTTTGCTTCAGCCATTGAGTGTAGCATACTCGTAGCTATTGTATCCAGGAAAGCAGTCGCAAGCGCAGCCTTTTCGATCTGAAGAAAGCTGTAGCACGTGTCCCGTTTCCTTGTGGGAGTGGGTAGCGATCGTTCTGAGGCCAGCCGGGGCCTGTGGTGTGGGCGTCGCGCTTCCGCCTCTTGGCGGAATCCTGTGAGCCGCGAGGCTTTGTGCACACAGTACGACACGCAGCAGTACGACGCGCAGAGTCTGAAGTCCAAAGGCTAAGCCAAGGCATATCAAGTGCCGCACTG
Organism: Symbiodinium sp. CCMP2456; assembly: GCA_905221635.1. Classification (NCBI taxonomy): domain Eukaryota; class Dinophyceae; order Suessiales; family Symbiodiniaceae; genus Symbiodinium; species Symbiodinium sp. CCMP2456. Next base: position 37,268 of record CAJNDV010002147.1, read on the forward strand.
GTTCGCAGGTTGCGCCCTGCACCAAAAGTGATGAGTTTCGCCCTGGCTTCCTGCAGCAGTACGGGATCCAAACAACAAGAAATCGACCTGACACATCCATGCCAGTATCAGCTAGCGAGAGCCCCTCGTACAACAAACGCTGTACATCAAACTCCCTGAACACTGCAGAAAGAACGCGCCTGGCAATGGCATGCTGGGTCGCCAACAATGCAAGCCACTTTCCCATGGAGGGACATGAGACAGCCAGCGAAACCACAAGGCACATCAGGGCGTGCTACAATTGCCGAAGCTCCACTGACGTCCTGCAGAAGAGTGTCCGAGGCGATTAGGTCTTCGTCCGCATTCCCCCGCGTGCACTTCCCGTTGCACGCTGATCCACGCTGGCTGTGCAAGCAGCCAGAGCACTGTACAAACCCTTGTGCAAGCTCGAAGGACTGCTTGCATGTCTTTATGGTACGTAATGGCCTGTCGGTGAATGGCCGAAGATGCCTGCGAACGATTCAGGTTGCCCAGACCAGCTACGATGTCGGCATGATCATTCCAATGAGCCAGCCATTCTTCCATAGGAATCTCACATGCACATGCATCTAGATGAGAATGCGCAACAAGAGCCTGGACCCCGCGCTCACCAAGTCCTTCAACATGGGGTGCCACAGGTCCCTGTTCTCCAAGTCATCGACATCAAATGCTGCATAGTTTCAACCACATCCAGTGCAGGCGACCAGAAAACCGTACGGGCCTGCTCTCGCGCAAGCACAGCCGGAAGCATGGAATGCAGCTCTGGTATCGCCTGCCAAATTCCGGGCAACCCCGACCCCGAACGAACCACCCCCTAACGAGCCAAAACTAGCCCAGGAATCCTAGAATGAACACATGACGTGTCAGTAAACACCTTCTGAACCCTGGCACAGAATGCAATGAGTGATGTGTTGCGATGTCCAGTCAGGCAAGCCATGCAATGTGCTGGGAAGGGCAGGGCCACAGGACCACAGGGATTAGCAGATAGCAAGAACTAACACGTGCTGAGTCAAGCAATCAAGAAGTGCATCGTGGCGTTCACATGCCCATCGGGGGCTCGTGCAGCAACGAGTAAGTGAGACAATGGCGTGAGCATCATCAACGACTCCACAACTGTCATAAATGCCTGTCTGCAACGGGCCCAACTTGGCCCGCGAGTGACCAATCACAAAAGCCCCAGGCTGCAGAGCTGTCTGTCTTCGGTCAGCAACAGAATGAGTTCGTGCAAAGCTCCATAGGGCTGGACATCTCTTACCTGCGGCACGCACGTTTGGGCTGAAAGGCCATTGCATAAGCAGTGCATGGATCCCTAGTTCGCGGTCAGGACTCTGAAGAAGAGCCTGCACAGTGAGCGGCTGCATGGTGGTAATATGAACACCGCCGAGTGTCGGCCTTCACGAAGTAATGCAATGGTTGATAACGCGGCACTGGGGAAAGGACCGTCAGATCCATGTCGCAACGATAGCCCTGAAGGGCCGAAATCACCGAGTGCCATGATCCCTCAAAAGCGAAAACCAAATATTGATACCCAGAGACCGAGGGGCGCTGCTCCTGGTCATGCTGGCCCGGGAACGGTGCCAACTGCAGGCCGGCACAAAACAAGCTGTCGGACTCCCGGACTTCGCTGCATCCGCAGGTTGCCCATCGACCTGTGCTGGCGCTGACAGGATTGGGATAACATCGGCAATCAGTCTTTGTGTTAGTTTTTGATCTTATCACCTTGCTCGGCTTCAGGAGTGCTGTAGAGCATTCGACCAGGGCCCAGCCAAGCACAGCCCAGCCGGCAGGCCAGACGTCTCATTGCCGAAAGGACGCTCGGCTCTTTGCACCCCAGGGCCCCAACCGAAAGCTTCCAATCCTGCAAGGCAGGGCGCTAGGAGCGGAGCATCAAAAGCAAGCGCACACCCGTGAGCTTGCAGGCAGATTTACACTGGGGTCCATGTTCAGCCCCTTGGTAGCACTGAGCGGAGCGTGTATCGGGAGGCAACGCGAGCACCAGCTTTTTTTGGCAAGGGCTCTTTCTTTTCTGTGACCCTAGGCTGGAGCTCTGTCCTCTCTGGTCATCGTTGCTCTTTGTGGCCAAGTGTCCACGCTGGCCGCCCGCCCTCCTAGCCGAGGCCAATATCTCAGAGTTGGAAGCTTCAAAACGTCACTTCGCCCTGGTGCAGAGTTAATGTACTAGTGGCAGGTCAAGTCTTGGCCCAGTGCCCAGAAAAGAGAGGGCGAGAAGGGCGAGGAGGCGCAATCCCCTCTCCCTCAACCCTTGAGAAAGAAAGGGCGAGGAGGTTTGCGCTGGACAGACTCGATTCTTTCGTTCACGCAGAGCGACCGAAAACGAAAGGAGGTCTCCTTCAGTGGTGCCCACTACAAGAGCACCCTGGAGCGATTCGAGGCCTGGCGGCTGCTGAGAGATGTTTGCAACTTTGGGCTTGAGTGACTCTCTGAAGATGGCGAGTGGTGCAGCAAGAGGCTCGAGCCACTCTTTCAAACCCTCGACTTCGCTATGGGAGCATGTCGAGCAGTTTGAGTGGAAGCTCGGCTTTCCCCACTCCTTGTCGCCATGGTCAGCGGGTACAGCGTGTGCCCCGGTCCAAAGCCAGGATGGAAAAGCCTTGCAACAGTTTTCCTTGTTGCACAGCGGTAGACAAGAGGTGTTCGAACTGGGGCTGTCGTGATGCTTGCTGACAGGTGCAGCGCAAGGATTGGGCCGGTGCACTTCAGAGGCTGGCAGAGACGCTGGACAGCAAAGTGAGCCTGAGGTCGGAGCCGACCATTGCGAAAGCTCAGCCCTCGAAGTGACCGAGGATGTGGGACTTCAACCTCTCGCCGAGTGCTATTGCCTACACGCAATGCATCAGCTGCTGTGCAAAAGCAGGCTGTGGAGGGGATGCAAAGGGCCAGGGCCAGGGTTTACGTGCTCTGCGTGCTATTGGCTCAGGCAAGCTGACGATGGCTCTTGATCTTCTGCGTGAGTTGCGGGCGACACCTGGGGTCGAAACAGATGCGGGGATCTTGGACTCAGAGGGCCTGAATGCAGTACTAGGCTCGTACCGCGAAGTCACGAAGCTGTTCGAGCTGCCCTGTCCACAAAATTTTACAGCAGTCAATCATAGGATCCGATATCAATGGATGTGTCAGGTCGTGGCTGTGAATGCCGGTCTGAGCGCCTGCGCACTGCGGGGTGCCTGGCGAGAAGCGCCAGAGCCTCGCCAATTGCCATAGCCTACCTAGCACGCGAGGGCTACCCGTGGTCGAAGCATCGCAGGTTCCACTTGGCAAGAACGGTACGCTGCATGACTTTGCTGCCCTCTGTGGTGACCTGGTCGTCCACGATCAGCGCCTGCGAGAAAGGTGCCGTTTGCTCCTACCTGGCTGTGGCTTTTCTTGACTCAGTCTCACAGGTAGCAACAATTGGCCTGCAGTCTTCAACATCTTCAACGTCATGCGCGAGCAGCAGCCTCAGCGGGTGCCCTCCAGAAGAGGGTGGAGTCAAGAAAGCAGTGAAGCCCAGATGCATCATCCGCCCCAACACCATCACCTTGAACGCCGGAATCTCCTCATGTCGAAACTGTTGGTCGCAAGCGCTCTCCTTGGCCGCCCGGCATCAAAACAGCGGCGCTTAATTCATCAGAGTGCCCTTGAAGTAAAGTGGAGAGGGAGCTGCGACCAAGCTTTAGGCAGCCACGGAAGGGCCCTTGGCCGCAGAGACGCAAAGAGACCTCCTCAGTTACTCGGCGGCCATCTCCGGCTGTGAGCGTGGGAGCCAGCCTGGGGCCCGGTTGGTGCCCGGCAGTCATGTTTTTTTGAGGATGTCGGAACTGTCGGTTCCGCAGCTGCTGAGGTGGTCTCAGGCTCTCATGCTTTTGCAAGCCGTCTCGAAGAGGAGCTTGCGAAGAGACGCTGCTCGACCGTTTTTCTGCATGTCATGCCCTCCTTCTCGGTTGACGGGACGCGAAGGTTCCGTTCTTCTCGTCGGCGGTCAGTGCCTGTGAGAAGGGCATGCAGTGGTTGACAACTCTCCAGCTTCTCGACATTCTAGAGGACAGCTGACGTGAGACGAGTGACGAGCAGTACGGGCAAGGTGCGTGAGCTGCCGTGTTTGCCTTCTGGCAGTGAAGGCACAGCAGCTGGTTCCAGACGTCGTGGTGATCGGTGCTTGTGCCTCGATGCAAAAAAACAAGGAGTCCCCCTTCTTTCTCCACTTGACTAAGCCGACTGACTAAGCCTTGCGATTAAGCCTTGCGAGTTTTTGAGGTCAGAGCCAATATTTGTGGACCTCGGCTCTCCAGCTGCTCCAGGACGCGCGCGCGCGCGCGACCCGGCAGACGACGGCGACGCAGAGGGCCCCTAACGAGAGGCCCTTTAAAGACGCAGAGGGCCCTACTTGGAGGTTCATGGGTAGTTATAAGTAGGGTTATAAGTCCCCTAATATGCGCTATAAGTATAATTACCCTACTTATAACCCCACTTATAACTACCCATGAACCTCCAAGTAGGCCCGAAGTCTTCGGCAGGAGCTCCCCGGCCGCTCCCTGGTTCCCAGCCTGGTCTTCTGCAACGCAGCGCTGAGCGCCTGCGCCCCTCGCTGGTGCTGGGCTCTGCAGGTCCTTTCGGCTCTGACCCTGGGACGGAAAAGATTGCAGACGACTTGGCAGATTTTTTTAATTTTCACTGTCCGATGCGGCTTGGAACCCTGACTGTGACGAGGGGCGCATGCGCTCATCAGCCCGATCAGCACACTTTCGTGGCGGCCATTGATGCCTGCGAACGCGGAGGACACTGGCAGCTGGCCTTGGATCTGAGCTCAGCGTGAAGTTGCCATACAAGCCTGTGTAGCTCGCTTCTGCGAGCGATGCTTTCTGCTGAGGACCTGCTGCAACGTATGGTCAGTTCACGCTTGGAGCTGAATGTTGCTTTGATTGCAACTGGAGGTGATGTCGCGCCTGTACAGGCCTGCCTTGATATAGAGCTGCATGAGGCCTATCCCTTCAATGGGGTGTCTTCTGCTCTTTGCGCCTCCGGTCGCTGGGAGCTTGCCCTGGAGCTGATCTCGTTGATGTTAAGGCAGTCCGGGACATCTGCGCAAGTGCCTACAGCACTCGTTAACACTCGTTGACATGCAAACTCCTAACTCGTAGCTGTCCCAACCACTGTTCCTGAAGCAGGCAGGCACTCCGAACAACTCATGTTCAACATGTTGCTGTTCATCTTCTTGCCTGCAGCTGTGGGCACGCCGGTCAAGCACTGTGTCAATTGGCGCCGACCTTACTTTCAGTGTCAACTTGGTGGAAAAGCCGACATGAATCAGATGCGGTTGTCGGCTCATGCCATGCCACTGAGGATGAGCTCTCCAACGGCAGTTTCAGCCACTTGAGAGCGCTTGCATGTGTCGGGAGTGCAGAGATCAAAGCTTGGCTTGCTCTTCTGGCATCTGCTGGGGTTCATGGCGTCATGGTTTGGCTCATGCCTGAGAAAGGCGCTTTCTTCGAAGGGACTGCAGCTCTCGGCCCTTCCATCCTGGGCATGTGCTGTCTGGTCCTGGGAACTTCTTCGCACCGTTTGCAAATCCCGCAAGTTCCTTTTGTGGTGCATTGGACACGTGCCAGTGAGGTGGTGGGCTTCGAGAAGCCTGGCGCGCCTGTGTGTGGTGGGCTCTCAGCCTGCGAAGCACGTGCCAAGGCACGCGGGGATGAGCCATGCTGATCCCAACACCCCTGCACACATCTCACAGATCTCTGCAGCTTCGCAGGTGGCGGGGTTCCTGGAGTCTCTGCCGCAGGCCGAAGCTGTGCGAAGCTGTGCGAAGCTGTGCGAAGCTGTGCGAAGCTTCGCTTCGGCGCCATGCCTCGCCGACTCAGGGCTCCGCCGTGCTCCCGTACCAACGCGCGTGGCCCCCACGACAAAGACCTCTCAAAGTCTCAATTCCAAGGGCCCAGACTCGGTTCCGAGGAGTCGGTGGAGTTCGGCCTGCAACGTGGCGGCCGCGTCTTGCTGGGGGATGAGATGGGCCTCGGGAAGACGTTGCAGGCCCCTTCGAAGCACAGGACTTCTTGACTTTGTAACCTTTCTTACATTGGTGAAAGGGTCAGGGCCCCTGCTGCCGAAGGCTTTGCTCCTGGCGGCCCAGTACGAGGCCAGGCCGCGGCCGCGCTCTGTCCATGTCATGATCAATCCTCGCCAATGCCTCCGTAACACTTGTCGTCTCCATCGTCGTCATGGCTTTCTAAACCGTGATCATTGAGCTCATCCTTACGGTCCTACCGATCGGGGGGGTGTCGGTTTGTTGTTGCTAAGAGGGTGCAGGTGCCAGTGGTGGCCGTTGTGGTAGTAGAGTAGGCAGAAGCGAAGATGGTAGGGATGGGAGTAGAGTCTCTGATCCCCGCAGGCCGAGTGGCCATTACTGGTGGTGGCTCCGTCCTCCTTGCGCTTCGTTTGGCGTGAGCAGGCCTGGACCCACAGTGGCAAACCCTCGATGGGGGGGAGAGCTTGGCACCTTTGTGCCGAGGCCGCGCAGTGGCTGCCCCATCTTGTGGGTGCAGACGGCGGCCAAGTGCAGGTGATCAGGAGCCCGTGCACAGAGCCGGGGGCACTCCTGCACCTTGAGCCGCTGATGTGTGATAGTTGATCTCTGACCGCAGCAGCTTCTGCGGCAGGACCGGCAAGGACAAAGTCAATAAGTGTGCTCGTGTAGTTGCGTGGAGCTCGGGCCAACGGGAAGAGAGATGCTCCGCTACACATGACAAGCGCGGCGCAAGGCTCGAAACTACATGACTACATGTCAGACCACTTGTGCGGCGTTCTAAACCCCTCCTGTGGGAGTTTATTTTACAAACGTTAAGATTGGTTGGTCCGCGTCAGCTGGGGTTCGGTGCGCCGCAGTGGCGCGTCAGTGAAAGCGCCAGCGAATATCGAAAATGCCGGCGCGCTAGATGCTCCACGGCGCGCGTCAGCAATGCGATAGCTTCGGCGCTAGTACTAATTTGAACAGGCATGAAAGAAGCGTTGTGAACGCCGCACACTTGGTGCTGGTGTAATGATAAAGTAAGGCTGTACATCGTGACTAGCGCTGTATCTCAGAATGTCCAGTTGCTCACCGTAAGCAAGCGGGGCCAGTACAAACATGGTTACATGAAACATGCATAAGTGTATGTGCATGTGTGTATGTGTGTGTGTAGAACATATAGATAGATAGATACTGTAGATAGATAGATAATAGATAGATAGCTATATATATATATATATATATAGCTTGTGTGTGTAGCCGTGCCGCAGAGCAGCACTGACAACCCGGTAATGCAAAGAGGAGAGGGCAAATTGGACAGAAAACTGGATCAGAAGGGGGGTTGGAAGGAATAATGCGTGGGATGTCGGGTCGGAGGTCGAAATTGCGGGCCAAAAACAGGTGTCACTGAAGAGTTAACCCCCAAGACGCCTGAGGCTTGTGGCCTCGGCGGATACAAGACTCATTCATGCATGTGCCCCTCTGTATGTAGGCCCAGATAGTGTTGGACAGTGTTCGAACAGTTGTATTTCGTGTGTTTGCTCTTGGGGTGGGAGCTGATCTGATTATGCTGTATTTGAGTACTGGTGTATTGTGTCGCTGTGTCGCAGTATTACGCACCGATTTGATGTAATTAGCCCCAATCTTCTCTCGACACTGTTTCGGAGAGACTTTTGGTTTGCATGGGAATGCCACTGCTTATCAGTAAGTCTGTTCCCAAACATCCCAGGTCACAACTTACGATCTGCTGCGGCGGAGCGAGTCCTTGCGACGCCGTGCCGATGGAGACACGCTCAGTCTAAGACCTGCCAATCGGTGTGTTGTTTTTAGCTGTCCATGGATTCCGGTAGATCTTTGCTCCTGCGAAGTTCGCCGGCCAATCGGTGTCTGATTCAAGCTGGAGTGCCTTCCTCGAGGCCGTGACTATCTTGCAGTCATCGTGGACGAGTCTCAAAACATCAAGGTATCTGCCGGATGGATGCATCACGACATGGCAAAGCGTAATAGCGGACTGCTCAGGAAGGAGGCAGCCAAAGAACAAAAGTTGTGGTTCGAGCCTGAGTTTTCGGAGAGTACTGCAGGCGCTTGAGAGAGATGCCTTTAGGGCTCCGAGCTCAGGTCGGGATTTGCAAGGCAGCACGGCGTGTTCTGCTGTTAAGTCTGCTGCTTAACTGGCTGTCAAGAGCCATCACGGTGTGCTACAAGTTTGTGTTTTTTTGAAGACGGCACTCGACGACACATGCGGGCACAACCGTGACAAGTGACTGCCATCTCGGTGCACTGCAGTGACCATGACGCATGAGGCGGCACACCTGCTGTGAATCGAGCGGCCGAGCTCTACACGCAGCTCGAGGCAGACCTGCATCGAGAGGGACATGAGCAGCCGCTGCCGCTGCGGCGTCGTGGTCTGAAGGCGCTTCTCCCTGCAGAGATGCCCAGTTTTGCGCAGTTTGCAGAGCGCTTCTGCTACAAGCAGCAGGGATCTGAGCTGTTGCTGTCGCTTGCGTCGGGAGATGTGGTTCGTTTCCATGAGTGGATCCGGACCGGAAGAGTCTCCGCCAGGGCACGTGTTGTCATCTCCGTTTCGAAGACTTGTGCACCAACTCGTCTGCATACAGACTCGCACAGATGGTTTCTTGTTCTAAGGACGCAGAACTTCGGCGGGCGCAGACAGGTCAAGTGGATCGGAGTGCAGCGTCCAGCGGAGTTGCATTGTGAGAGCCTTGCAGCAATCCGCGGACATTACGGGTTGGTAGCTGTAGCTTCTGTTGCAAGTTTCAAAAGCTGCCTGTGAGTTGCATCAAAGGTCTGCTGAACACTGTGATGAAGAGGCAGTCCCAGCATCAGAAACTTCAACGGTGTTCGAACAGTGTTCGGCGTGCGTTCGGCGTGTTGCCAGCTGACGACAGAGTTGCCATGAGTCACCAGTGTTGGTGCACACAGTAGACCCTGCATCTGCGCGGCTGTCCAGGCGCCTGAAGAATCAGGTTCTGCAGCAGCTTGGGCCCGGGTTGTTCACGACAACAAGGTGTTTCGTGAAGGTACACGTGCCCGGCCTCGAAGCCCGTTTTTGCTTTAGTGCTCGATGCCAAGCTGAGGCTTCCAGAGAAACGGCGCATGCGAGTGCCCTTGGACCCTGAGAAGATGAGCCAGGCCAGGCAGAAGGCACAGCAACGGTCTTGCACTCATTGCTCTAAACCTTCCACACAGGAGAAGCTTCGCGATGTGGAAAGGCCTTTTCTCGATTTTCTGACTTCATTACGTCTGATGGGCATGAAATTGTAATTTCATGAAGGCTGCAGCACATCGTCATCACCATCATCATCACCATCACGCCAGCATCCAGAAGCATCAAAACACTGACAGCAACAGAACAACAGATTAACGAAGCAATGCAGGGCCCGTTACAAACTGTAAGCTTGTTTCTGTGCTTGCCATATCAACAGACAAGCAGCACCAATACTTCCGACAGGGACGTCGGAGCCACACGAGGAGTCAAAGCACAAGAACCCGAAGAACAGCAGCAGCTGCAGTGTTTACACTACAGTGCTGATGAAATGGATATACGAGGACTATGTCAGACTAATCGTAGCTGAAGCCGAGCGCAGGCGAACTCGACAAATGGGAAGCGTCGACTTCAGCTCGGGGAAGGCGACGCCCGAGCTCCAAAGTCAAAAACAGCCCCCTTGAAAAACTTCTGAGTCGTCCAATGACTCGGTGACTCCAGGCTTTGGGAGACACTGCGCAGCTCTTCCGAGACACCGCCGAGGCACTTGCCTTCTCCTGGCTCTGCTGTGCCGCCAAGAAGTAGTCCTGGTCCTGCTGTGGGTGAACAGAAGAACGGCCAGGCCAAATTGGCGGCGGTCCTCGACTACGCCAAAACCTCAGGTGTCACACGTCCGGTGTTGTGGCTCGTTGCAGTAATTCTGCCACAAGGCCCTTTCGGAACCTAAGGTTGAACACTTGCTGAGCCTGGAGACGAAATTCCTGATCTTCGGTCTTTATCTTACCATGCACTGCAGAAGGAGCAGAAAGTTGGATTAAAGTTACCGCTTCTGGTGTGCTCCAGGTCACCATCGTCTGGTACTGGATGCAAGTGGCCCAGTACGACATGCTGGGCGGTTTTTTGCCAAGCTGGCGTCAGCAGACAGATAGGGCCCTTTACCTCTGTCGGAAAATTCAGGCTCCGAGCTTTTGCGCCGTTCGATGTTCGTGATTCGCTTCTTCCTGTCCATTGGGCCATGTTGCTTGTTCTGCTACTTATCACGCATCACACCAGTAGTTCGGATGGTATCATCTTGAAGCAAGAAAGGTCCGAGTCTCCCTCGCCAGAAGCACTGTTGGACACACTCTGCACAGCACAGTTTATGATCACCAAGCGCAGCTTCAGTAGTCTTTCGATAGTCATGGCAGCATCTAGCGAATCACGAGCACAAGCTAAGCAAGAGGCCAGGGCTCCTGGTTGGCTTCTTGTGCCTGGCTGCGATAAGGCGCTTGAAGAAAAGCTGCAGCGGGCAAAATTCGGGTACATCAGTGCCTGGGCTTTGCATATCGTTCACGTGCGATGTTTGGAGTGACTTACATGTGCACGTCTGCCGTCCCAGCCCCTACCAGGAATTGATGGCCACACGTCGCTTTGGCTGAAGTTGCAGCAGTGCGGTGAGAGAATCTCCGACAGCCCACCCCTTCCCGTTGAAGCTTTCTTGTTGCCGGGGGGCACGGCTGCGCCGCAGATGGCAGGGGTGCGGCGGAACGGCCAAAGCTCGTCAGCCGATTCCAGGAGGCACCGTGAGCGCGGATAGAACCTGCTTTACAGAGCTTTTTGTGTTGTGCTCTGGTCCACCCCTTCTGCTTTCCTCTTATCACAACGAGTCTCGGCGAGGATGAGTCTGTCCGTGTTGCAGTGCTGAGCATCACTGCGGCGGGAACTGGGCTGACACTTACGGAATCGACCTCAACGTGATTTTCGCTTCAACCCCGAGTGAGATGCCTCTGCAACATTCCGAACTCGACCCAGAGGCCGCACAAACCGTCGTCTTCGCCGAGCTCTACTGGGTGCGCCACTGCGAAGCTCGGCAACAACCCCCGCGCCAATTCCAAGTCGGCCAGGTACCTGGGCAGATGCAGCAAGCGGAAGATCGAGCGCATCGGATCGGCCAGCGGGACTGCGTCTCTGCCCGCAGCTTTACATCGCAGCTTCTCGAGCCTTGGCGCGAATCCGCGAATCGTTCATAGTCAGTGCAAGCAAGGTCCACTACCTCATTGCGAAGGATACACTGGACGAAGTTCTCTACAGAACTCTGGAGAAGAAAACCGTCAGTATGATGCTGAGGACGCACAATGACACACACACGCACACACACACCCACACACATACTCACGTATCTGTGCAGCCTGCCCGAGGCACCACCAGAATTTTGAATGGGCATGGTTCTGGCCTGGACATGCTGCCGTTGTCTCAGAGTCTTGTTAGCAAAAGGCTGTTTGTGTAGGAGATGCTTTCGCGGGTTCGAGGCAGCATTCGCCGGAATGCGATGGCAGCTTAAAGCGTGCTAAGCCCAACACGTGGTGTTTGGGCGCGCTTGCCAGCCAATGCCAGAAACCCTGCTCAGGCAAGGCGGACAGCAATCCGGATACAGCAAAAACAGAACAGCCGGAGAAGTGCCGACGCAGCGATGCAGGGTCCTGAGCACCCGCAAGATCACGGGCTTTCCGTTCAATATACGAGTGTCAGCGACGGAAAAGCGCCGCAGGCTCTTCACACTCCCGGCTGCTGACCCGTAGAACCGCACAGCTGGTGGCCGGTGGTTTGTTTCGCTGAAAGGAAGCTGAAAGCTAAACCACTTAAGTCGGCCAGCAAATGACATGAACTATGCTCATGATGCTATGGCTGCTATGGGCCCCGTTTCGTGAGAGCTTCCTCAGCGTGATGAAACCATTCGTGAGCACCTAAGCCGAGTTTTTTTCGCAACGTTCCGCATACTTGTGCTGATCCTTTGTTTCGGCACAGAGGACCGGTTGCATTGGGGTTAATGCGCCAAAAGTGACAGGATTGCTAAGTGAGGCGATTGTTTCCAGGTCTCTCCCTTTCTCTCTGTGCAACCGCCTCACGGCTCGAAGCAAGCAGAAGACGGATGGATGTGTAAGCAACGGCCTGTTTGCCGCGTCGGGACTGTTTCGAGATGCTTCAACAGCCTAGTGTAGCCAAAATGTCGACACCAGGAACAGGTGGAACAGGTGCTTCAAGCTTTCGGCTGTCGTGAGCCAATGGAATGAGCCTTCCAGCATGCGGCCTGCAGGCCCTGCAGAGGCTGAGGCACCTGTCCAATCGAACACAAGTGTCTCTGCAGAGACGGCCGACAGGTGGTGACCGTTGCGGGTGTCGGATCTCTGGTTTCGGAGGCAAGCCCGAGGGCGTGCTGCCGGGCTTCGCATTGTGTCAACCCGCAGGCTTCCGCACGAGAATCCTTCGACTTCTCCAACTTTCGCGTTGGCGAGGTAGACCCTGTCGTCGAGCTTCGCAGTGCACCGTTGGTTCTTGCGAGCCTTCGCTTGAGGTGCGAGAATGGCGGCGCTCTTTTTGCCAGTCGAATTGGGTGAATGTGGCGCCTTGGGCTAAGCGACGTGGAAGAGGCGAAGCTTTCCCTTCACCAGGCCGTTTGGGCGCTAGCGGCTACTAGCGGCTACGTCTCAGGTCCGGGGGTGTGTCGTTGGAGAGCAACGAAGTGGCAGCGCTCGCCATGGAGCCTCAACTGCAAAAGTGCATTGTGCAACAGCGGAGGTATGCGGAGCTGTTTTGGGGTCTCTGACGTGGACTGCGAGATGTTGCGAGATGATGCGAGGTGCCAGCCGCTGACTACGTCAGTCGCACAGCTGCAAGGATGCACAGTCTGCCAAATGAAGCGGAGCCACCATAGGCCATGTGGCGCTCCTGGATGTGGTGCCGTCGGAGCTGCCAGGTCCCTCTCAGCTGCACTCGTCACTCCGAGAGGTCTTGCGGAAGAGGCGTGTCTTTGCGGCCAGGCTTCTACGAGAGAGAAGCCGGTCCGCCGGGCGTGTTTTTCCGGTAACGGCCGTGACCCCACAGAGCGGGACACGCGACGCGGATGGCCAGGCTACAGAATCGTGTCGGTGCCTTTTTCTGTGAAGGGCTGGCCGCTCAGTTGTGCGCTTTGGGGGGCCTCACAGACACGACGGACCCTGCTCGAGGCCAAGATGGCTCCGTCATCGAAGAGGGACAGGCATTGATGTGTCGACGCCTTGGTCTTCAAGACCCTTTGCCCATCGATGCATCATGCTGAGTTCATCGGCCAGGGGCCTGTGCCTTGAGGGTCGTCAGAGACTTCATCTTTACGCAACCCGAAATTCAGGTGAAGCGGCCGCCGTGAGAGTTCGCCGGTTAAGCGAAACCTAAAACACCGGAGGGCAGTAGGCTCCGGCAGCTACCAGCAAGCCCCTTCAAGCCCGTGTCTGTAGTAGTCCTCAATCTGAGCAGCAAGCTGTCGTGAGGTGCCGCTTGTGACGACGATGCCGAAGCCGAGAGGTCGAACGATGTGGGCAGATGTGGGCAGGATTTGTTGCAGCTCCATGTGCTGCAAATCTGCAGGCTGTGGGCCCCCGATGGTGAGATGGCTCGACGTTGCGAAGATCAGAGCCCGCAGCTTGAGAAACATGTGGGTCAGACGGTGTGTCGCAGGTCGGCATGTTGCAATGCGGCTACTCGGAAGTCGGCATGTCGTGACCAAGCAGCTTAGAAGCGGGAATTCGTACAGGATTATGCCGCATGACTTTAGGAATTCGGTGACACAGGAAGTTGCATCACAGCGCATCATCTGTAGTCGATCGACTGTCAGTCGTGAGCTGAGGCTATGTGCGTGAGTGGATGAGCCGAGCGCTCAGGCCAATGTGGCCAGCACCGCAGGACAGCTGCGACGCTGCTTGTTGTTTGCCGTGTGTATACTACTTTCACACACACACACACACACACACACACACACACACACACACACTCCACATGCGATTTGCAACAGAGCTTGCCCAGGCAGACATGCCGCTCCGCCCATGTGACTGCGCGGGAACTGCACAGCGACTTGCACGCATCTGCAGACACGCAGTGCGCGCACGCTTAGGCATGGGGACTGGCGGCGGGTTGGTTTTGCAGAGCCTAGGTCAGTTGAAGCGCGCCTAGCTCCGCCGATCTCGTTGGAGGAGCTGCCCCGAGGCCTTCTCCTCAACTCGTAGATGCGAGGGAGCCTCTGAATCTGTACACGATGTCGTGCAGCTGGCTTGAGGACTCGTGCCAGGATTGCCGCTCTACCCCGTGCCCGGGCTGCCTTTGCTGCCTCATTTCAAGAGCTGAAACTCCATCGTAAATCTAGCGCTTTTGACTTCTTTCAGTTCTTTTTTGTGCTCTGCTGAGGCTCCGGGCTACTTACGGGATTGTGCTCTTCAGCTGCATGAGACGGCCATTGCCATTTTAGCAAGGGAACTTGTCTGTTCTTGCACGAGGCGCAGGCACACGAGGCAGCAGGGCGCAAGCCTCAACAGAAGCTGTCCTGCGTTGCACAGAGGATCAGGCGTGACAGCTGCAAGCTGCAAGGCTTTTGCAGCACTTCTTGGACTCGACTTGCTTGTCGGACCGCAGGATGCGAGATAAGAGAGCCTGCAAGAGAGACGAAGAGTCGAAGCTCCGCGTCGCGAGAGGACAACCTTGACTGACTACCTGGCAGCGAATCCTGGCTTGGATGAATACATCCGCGCGCGGGTGCCTTCCTCGTGACTCTTTGCAGTGCCCTGAAGTGCTGCGGGGCTTTACTCAGACTCTGCACCGCGACCTACGAAAAGAGATCGTACGAGAGTTCTTGCCCAGATACCGCTTCTGCAGGCGGGATTTGCTCCTACACGTGCCACGTGCTTCGCAGTTTCGGCTCCTGCCTTCAGCACTTCGTGGTCTCAGGGCCGCTGAGACATCTGTGATGGGTAGCACGCGGTGTGAGCCATGGGAAACTTGGGCAGTTTGGTCCAACCACCGCCAACTCAACACAGCCAGCCCCCGCATCGCGACAATGAGCCCTGGAGGCCATATGTTTTCAGCCCAGCCGCCAATTTGCGCGATAAGTTAGCAGCTTACAGACAATCTGTTTCTGAGCTTTCCGTCCATCGCTCCATGCTTCATCGTGCTCGCACTGACTTCCCCGACTTGGCGTCTCTCTTGATGTCCTTCTGTCTGAGTCTTCATTTGTTAGGTCTTTGAGTGCTTTGCGTCGTCCGCCTCGGCCCGGTTGTACTTGAAGCAGATGGGGGGGTTGCTTTTGGCAAGCCCGCTCTCCACCAGCAGAATCTCTGTACGTAGGGGTTGCCAACCCGAAAGCAAGTTTAAGGGGGGAGTGGCCCTGGTAAGCGGGGGTGGGTCAGTGGGAGGAGGGGATTGAGAGGTGGGGAAACAGGGCTCTGACCGCTTCGGCCGGGGCCGAGGCGAATCTCTGCCTCTGTCTCTGAATGCACGCTGCCACCTGCAAATGCAGCAGGGTTCATTTTTGGGATTTGTGTGTGAATATTGTATAGGGCTCCTTTTTGATCTTGGTGGACTTTACTTTGGGGAGACTGGCAATCCACTTCTATCGAGTATATTTCTGAGAGGCAAAGTAGTTGATAGTATCTTTCTCTGTGTGTGTCTCTGTGCAGCTAAGCACCTATACACCCCACAGGTATGCACTTGTTACCTATGGAGTCATCGATATACCGTGATATACCTCATAGTTGCTAAACCCGAGTCAGTGTGCCGGCATTCTCCAGCATGGCGTTGCCGATTCAGGCCGAGAGTTGACAAGATGTCCGCCTTGCACTTGCTTCGTTCCCGTGAAACACCGGTTGGTACTGGCCTCAGACTGCTTTACCAAGGTGGTGTGGTGCTCCTTCGTGGTATTGTTGAAGGTGCTTTCAAATAACTGATCTGAGCGTTTGTTGCAAGGACTCATGCCTGAGCTGGTCAACGCCACTATCGGCAACAAGTTGCCAAGCGCGCGTGAGCTCACCATGCTTCTTGCATCGTTCGCGAGGCCGGCATCCACCCTAAACCCAAAACCCCAAAACCCCAAAACCCCTAAACCCCAAAACACCTAAACCCCTAAACCCTAAGAGGGCTCGCCATGGCCTCCACGAGGCGGCAGTGTCTCGACAGGCGAGCATTGTGGCGGTCGGCGGTCGTTCTGCTTTCTCAAGCACGCGATGTCGTGGATATGCCAGCTTTGGGTGGCTTCCCGAGATTCAGAGACCTGCAGATGTCCTGTGGCCCGTGGCAGCTGCATAAAGTTCTGAGGCGCTGCTTTGGCTGCTTGCGAGAGGGGCAGCCAGTGGCACATTGCCGCGGCTCTGTTGGAGGATGGCAATGAGGGTCAAGAGACTAGACATCCAAAACACCACGGCGGTCACGCGACGACCGTGCAGGATTTCCACTTGCAGCTCCTTGCGCCTGATGATGGGGCAGCTGCATCTGTTCTCTCAGCACCTCGGCCATGGGAAGTTTGGTGTCACCCTCCCCTCTGCGACAGCAGCATCTTGCACCTGTTCAGGCATGCGGCAAGGCAGGTCGCTGGCCAGCAGCATGCCAGCTGTTTGAGACTCTTATCAGGCCATAGGGTTGTGACCAGAGCTTTCTGAGGGCATGTAATAGGCTGCAATTTGCATTGTGTGGAAGAAGACGCGGCCACTCCCCTAAAGACTACCAACAGTCGGCATCGTTTGCTGGAAGGACCAAAGACAGAGGTCACCGAGAAGAGGCATCATGTGCATCAGCTCTACGTCCAGGGATGGAGTAGGTCGATGTGGTCAGTCGATGTGCCATTAAGCCTGTTGCAATCTCTTGCCCAAACCCGATTAGCGGCAAATGTATTCTCGCCGGACTGCTCTGAAGTGTGAACAGGCAGCTCGACATGTTGCAATTGCAGATAACCGGACAGATACTTGGTAGCCACCTCGGTATTTCTCTGTCGCCTTTGCATTGCCATCTCGTGGATACTGGTACCTACGAGAAGTGGACGTGACGCGCGATGCCGGGACGCTTCGCTTGAACCGCCATGCGGCATACTTGTCACAACCTGCGAGCATTTCGATTATCATTGCCGGTGCCTGCGCTCATCGCTTCCTGGCACAACAGCTACTGACCCGTTTGTTCGGCCTTCCGCGGCGATGTTGCATGGCTCCTTGCTGTCGGGGCAGTGTGGGAACGCACCAATCGCATCTGACGCACGAACGTCCGCATTTGCCCATGTCGCAGCGCCTGTTCACCGAAACGACAGTCACTTTTGCCTTTGCCTTCGGACCCCAAGGTGGGAGTGCACTGCAACTGCCCCAGGAAGGAATCTGAGGCCCAATGGCTGCTTGAGAATTACCGGCCTCCCTGATCAGCATGTTACAAGCGAACGCATGGGGCCGGAGCGCTCCAGTCAGAGCCAATCGAGCCATGTCAAAAGGCCAAGCTCGCAGCTGACAGGAACGAAGGCAGAGAACGCTTCAGAAGTGTGGCCTCAACCTGCATTCTGGGAGCTAGAGGGTGCTTTCAGTGCTTTGTGGTTGCACAGACCGAAGCAGCGAACAACCGGTGAAGACGCATCCACGATCAAACAGCATGTGGTTGAGCAGCGTTAGCGTAGGAGGCGAAGTCTCGGAGCCCGGACCGGGAGGGAAATGTGCCAAGCAGCGAAAGTCCCAAGTGGAAGTTGAATTGATCACTGTAAATTCGGCTTGGACCCCGAAGCTACCTTGTGTCCGAAGTTGTGATGACACGAGCAGCCAACCAGTTTTGGAGAAAGTCCCCCATCAGCTTTTGGGAAAGCCGACTACAAAGGCCACGCAAGAGCTCTGAGCATGGGGTCATCACCAGCGCAGAACAGCGAGGGAAGAGGAGGAGTGGGAAGAGTAGGGAGGGGGGAAGGGTAGGGAAGCGGAGGAGAAGAGAAAGACGAGGAGGCCCGATGCAGCCGCGGAAGCGTCAGCCCTGTCGCTCGTTTGGCGAGCCACGGCAGAGTGCTGCCCCTCGCTCGCACCGCGCAGGTGCAGCTGCCACGGGGCGCTGGACCGCATCGGCGACCACCGCGCGGCCTGTGCCACCTCCGGCGTCCTGGCCACACGCGCGCTGCCTCTTGAGCACGCCGTTGCACTGCCGTGAAGCTGGCGCCAGGGTCGCACGGCACGTGAAGCCCGCCGACATGAACCTCGACGTTCCTGCTCACGAGCGGCGCATCGAGGTGGCCGCAAACGGCCTTCCCCTCTAGCACGGCTCCCAGCTTGCGCTTGATGCCACCACGCAGCCCGTGGACCGCTCTGTCAGCACGTTGCTCAACGCCGGGCTCGGACACGGAGGCTTTGGAAGGCAGAGATGCGTGCACGCAAAACTTGCCGCAAAACGGTGGGGGAGGAACAACCACAAGTTCCAAGCACGCTCTGACTCAACGCTGGTGGCAGCAGTTGCAAGAGACTGGGTGTGCGACAAGGCCAAATGCATGGCTTGGCCGGGTGGGCCTGGCAAGAGCTTCGGGGGGGACCGGAAGGTGGGGCAAGGCTGCTGCAAGACGTCGGTCGCACAAAACTAGCCCGCTCTCCGCCGCTCGACGCGCTCTCATGCGCTCTCCTGAGCGAGCTTCTTGCCCCGGGCGACCGCCGCCATCCAGCAACTGCGTGACCCCGATCGTCGCCCCTGCCAGCCGAGCCGTATGCACCGCTTGACCCTGACCTGTAGCGTGGTTGCTCCTCGACGACGCCGACTGGTCCGAGGCATTCTGCGGCGTCGCGTTGCTGCTAGCACGTGCCCGCCTCCCCACCTCCATGGCTTCAGCACTCGGCCTCGGACGGCTCGTTGCACTGTCGGAGGCATCCGTGGACTTGTTGGGAACTTCCTCCCGCACAGTTGCCCAGCAAAGCCACCGACCTCACCAGTTTGCCTTGTCCACGCGTGCAGGGGCAGAGGCTCTCGCCCACAGATGCCCACAGCCTCCAATTCGAAACCGATACTGACCCCAGCTGCACGGTCCTTGCATGCTGTTGATGGCATTGGTGCGTTGGACGTCGTGAGCCGCCGGACCATGCTCTGCGAACTCCGACACATGCCTGAAGCTTCGCCATGCATCCCTTCGTCCGACTGTTCTGTGGCGCGCCGTGTTCTTTTGTGTGGAATGACAATGAAGGTGTCACCCACCTCGTGTCTCAGGCCGATGGTGGCGAGCAAGGCGATCCGCCCACGCCGCAACTTATGCCTGCCTTGTTCACCCTTGGACTTGCGCCGGCGCTTCCAGGCAAAAGCTCCTCACCGGGCGGACGTTTGTCGACGACATCTATGTTACCACCCTGCCTGCACGCACTGCTTCCATGTTGTCGTGCCTCGAGCACCATTTGTTCGCGTCATACGTCCGGATGTTTGGCGCGCGAGCACGTCCCTCTCAGCTGGGTTGTCGCGCTTGCCGGGGCCGAGCAGCCCTCCAGGCCGCCGCTCAGGGTTGCAGGCAACGGATGATAGCAGATGCAGAACAAGGCACCTCACAAACAAAATTCTGACTGCCTTGCCCGAGCGCACATTGATTCGGCTTGGCTTGGCGTTGCCGCTCGACGCTGCCTGTCGCTGCCGCCGTGGCGTCGACCCTGTCGGTGACCACCGCGCTGCTTGCCATGCTTGCCCCTGTTCTGGCATCTGGCGCTCCCGTGGCCTCCCGCTCGAGAGTACTGCTGCCCGTGTTTGCCGCGAAACCGGGGCTACAGTTGCCTGAAATACTCGTAGACGGCATGAGCCGACAAACGGTGTTGCGCGAGCTGACGGATATTCCCGAGGCGTGCGCTTGTGACTGGGTCGCTCCGCCACCTACTGTTAGCAACAACGCGCGCGCACGCGGCATTTATAGCAGGGTGAAGGAGTCGAACAGCGTAATCCCTTAAACCCAGCCTTGTTTGGCTCAGGCTTGCGTGCAGCCATGCGGGATCTGCAGCTTGATGTCCGGCCCGATCTGGGCGAACACGTCCTTGCGTACTTGGGATGACGTTACTGTTCTGGCCCGCCCGGAGCGAGCATTGGATCTCGTCCGGCGGTTTGAGCACTACGTCGCGTTTCACACCCGCCTGTCCTTGAACTTGTCTGAGACAGCCATCTGGAATGGAGTTGGTGTTGCCGCCGGTGGCCTGCATGCCCTCTCAGCCACCTCCCGCATTTGGTTTGGAGATCCGTTGCTCGCCCTGTCCAGCGTGGACTCGCTTTGCTTGGAGCACCGTTCGACCGCCCGAGTTTGTGCACGCACAGTTACAACAAACTCTGGAGCTGCAGGCCAGCGGAAAGCTCGCCGAGGCGGCTTTGAACCCCCGTCGTGGCACGACCCGCTCCATGGAGGGCCCAAGATGCCCCAAAGGCCGCTGACGGACCGCACTGCGTAGGCCCAGGCCGCCATGGCGCAAGGCCAACTGCACAAGAGCGGCAACTCGTCCAAGTAATCCCGCAGCCGCGTCAGCGAACAAGGCTGATTGCATACGCATGTGTGCTAGCAGTGGGAAGCGTCCGAAAATAACAATAACCATGCACCCGATCTGTGTGTCGTGCTGGTTCGACAGTTGGTTGAGGAAGAGCGACCACGCCACCCTCCAGCAGCTGCGCGACCCCGCCCATCGCCCTTGCCAGCCATACGCACCGCTTGACCCTGACCTGTTGTCCTGGCTCCCCGAAGCACCTGTCGCACTGCCTGCGGCTACTTTGCTCACCAACTTGCGTAGCTCAGCCCCCGTGGACTTACAGCCGATATCGCGCGATTGCTCCTTGACGACGCCGACTGCTGCTAGCACGTGCCCGCCTCCCCACCTCCATTGCTTCAGCACTCGGCCTTGGACGCCTTCTTGCTCTGCGCAAACCGGCCGGAGGCGTCCGTGGACTTGTTGTCGGGGATTTCCTCCGCCGTTTGGTCCCCCATCGATGAAGCCACCCCCCCCACCAGTTTGCCCTGTCCACACGTGCAAGGGCAGAGGCTCTCGCCCACAGCCTCCAACTCGAAACCGATACTGACCCCAGCTGCACTGTCTTTTCTGTTGACGGCTTGGTGCATTCGACTTCGCGAGCCGCCAAGCCATGCTCTCCGAGCTCCAACACACGCCTGAAGCCTCCGCCATGCTTCCCTTCGTCCGCCTGTTCTATGGCGCGCCGTCTACTTTTGTGTGGACGGCATCTGTTCGCGTCATTTCACATCCGGCTCCATACCGGCAAATGGAATTCTGCAGTGTTCGCCTGCCCCATCTCCCACCCCCCCCGGAAGGGTGCACCACTTCTGGTGACCCCGCCTTGCCCCCACATGACCGTGATTTGCGTGTCCTCGGCAATTCCTCGGCAGCCCCCTGGGAACGGACGAGTACGTCGCTGCGCAGCTCCAGCACCGTTCCGTGCAGCCGTGCTCTCCTCCAGATGCTCCCTGGCATACATGACCTGCAAGTCTCGTGGCTGCTGCTGTTGTTTTGTGCGTTTCCTCGCGTGCTCTACTGTCTTCGGTTGCTCCTGCCTGCACTCACGGCTGTTTTTGCTGTAGCTCATGATCGCGACATCTTTTGCTGCCTCGCCCAGCTGCTCCGCCTTGTTCCCGCAACCCGCAGCCGCCCGGGCCAACTTGTGTTTGTGTTTGTGCCACGGCGGACTTGGTTTCCGCAGTGCAGCCGAGCATACGCCTGACGGCGTACTATGGCGGACAGCGAGTCCTCAGCTGTCCCTCGACCGTTGCGGCCTGCAACCATAGCCGCATTCACTTCCCGTTAGTCCGCCTTGCTCGCTTTCTCTGCCGCCAGAGTTTTTCCCTGCCCTGCACCGCCAATGCTGATGGCATTTGATGGCGACCATCCTTGCTCAGTGAGGTCCGTTCCTCGACTCGCTTCGACGAAGCCTGTTGCTAGCCGTCTCCAGTGAGCTGCGGCCTTAGGCTCGGGCGTGGAGGACGCTGACCTCGCAACAAACATTTCACGAGCACGCCCTGCCGCTGCAGCCCCGCAACAGCCGCGGCCACGTCCTACAGGATGTGCACGCCACATGCACCCCCAGACGCACGGGTGCAGCGGATCACCCCGGGCCGCCGTGCATGCGCTTGCCAAGTGAACCTGCTCCCGCTAGCGGCTTAAAGGCTGGGGCACAAAGCGGAGGATGTTTTCAGCGGGCTTTGACAGACGGCCACAGCTTGCGGCTCCCTTGGCCCATGGCCTGGCACTGGAGGCTGCCCGGCTGTAGGACTGCCACCGCCTCGCCTGCCCACAATGGCCTTATACCGCCAGCGCCAACGCCCACGCCCGCCGCCATGGCAGCGCCAGCTGCGCCCAACCGGCTCCAGCACCATCGCCCGCGCAGCGTCCACGCCAGCGCCAGCGCCAGCGCCAGCCAGCCCCGCGCCATGCCAGCCCCCATGTCAGCCCTCGTGCTATCCCAGCGCCATAGCACCAGCCCAGCGCCAGCGCCGGCTCTCCAACCCGTGGAGTTGGCGATGCATCTTGATGTGTGATCACATATCGCAAAAACTCGCCCTTCTGTTGTGATCCCGACGGGATTCATCACGCTTCTTTAATCCACCCCCTCAGTTGCCTTTTCATTCGGCGCTCCAGGTTGGCCACACACCTTAAAGTGGGCCCCTCCTTTGGCGAGCCAGATTCACCGCATGTCTGAAACGCGCCTCCCCACTAAGCGATCCCGGTGGATCACATATCCCGTAGCCATTTTGGCTCAAGTAGCCATTTTGGCTCAACTTCTTCGAGCGTCTCCGTGCCATGTCGGCTGCGGTGGTTGGACAGCTGCTGTCGGCATGCGCCGGAGCGTATTCGGCCGCCTCGTCGGCTGTTTGGTGGGCCGCATCCTTGCCGCCGACGTGCAAGGAAAGCTTGGCCCACGCAGCCCTCACGTGCAGTGGCGCCACTCCCCGGTACTTCACCCCAGGCTTCGGGCCACTTGCGCTTGCGCTGGCTTGGGGGTGGCTGCTGTTGAGCGTCCTCCTCGGCCTGCTCTTTCGCCGAGCGGCGGCCGCACTGGTCGCCTTGGCAGGTGGACGCGCGCCGCGGTGTGCCCCGTGCAGCTGGGAGGCCCTGCTACGCGAGCTTGCAGCCCGCACACAGGACCCAAACCGGCACGAGAGGTTGCACTACTTATTGCAGGGAGGCGAGGCCGCGGTGCGCGAGCTGTCGCAAGCGACGAACCGCACACCTTCAGCGCTGATGGCCCATCTCTTCACGGACAGTGCGGTCGCCGATGCTGCAGCCCCTCGCCCGGCGAGTGTGCCTGCTCGCCGACGCGGCGGGCGGCGAGTTGGAGAGGCTGCGCACCCTGGGCCGCCGTCCGAGGGCGACCCTGAGCTGCGTCGACAACGTGCGCTACACGCACTTGCGCAGATGCAGTTGTTGCCACCCGGCACCCGCCCGGCCGCGCTGCGCGACCACCAAGCGGACACGGATGCTGCCGAAACCCTTTCGGACATGCTCAGTGCCACAACCCCTTTCGCGTCTCCCCGGGGAGATGCCCCTCAGCAACTTTCGGGAGCCGTGGCCCCAGCGACCCTCGCCGGACCAGCTGCCACGCTTGAGCCCCGCCCCCGCAAACGTGGAGCCCTTGCCCTGGCACGATGCCCGCCCGCCGAGCGCCATGCCCGGCGAGCGCAACTCTTGGCTCTACATACCTTTGCTGCATGCGGGAGCGGGCAGCTTGACCGCGTGCGCCCAACAAGACTGGCGCTCGCGTCCTCGGCACTCGTTTCTGGGAACTCGCGTCCTTGCTGCGCGATGCGCCGCCTGTCGTGCCCTCTGCGCTCGCCCAGTCCTTGCTCGGTCGCCGAGTTGCGAAGCCCATGATGCAAACCGGGACATCTCCGCGGCGGATCGAGCATCGGCGGCAGCCTTCTCCGCCATGCCCGACGCCCCGTTGCCCTTACCGGCCGCATTGATGCTGTGCATGGCCCCCGATGGCTACCTCACAGCAGCAGCGCAAGCAGCACTCCTCGAGTCCTACGCGGGTGCGTCTGCGGCCGCGGCTGCGCGCAGTCTGGCGAACAATGCCCGGCACGAGCACCAACCGCCCGCCACGCCCGCCACCCGGCGACGCCGTCGCGGCGCTCGCCGCCGCTCCGCAGCACGCGCGGTGCCAACCCCTGCGTCCAGTGAGTGCGCTGACGAAGGTGTCCCTGCCTGCCCGCCAGCCTCCGGAGACCACGACGCCGCTGCAAACGCGACGCCAGCAAGAGTCCCCGATGCGGCATGGCTGGCCTTGGACACGGTGGACTTGGTCGAAGAGCTGCGATGCCCGGTGCCTACGCTACAGGACGTGCCGCCCTTCATGCGCGCCGCCGTGCGAGCAGCGTTGACCACGGCCCTGCAACAGCTCCGCGACTCAGCAGAGTGCGTGCCGGCCCTTGGCGAGGCCCCTGCGTCGCGCGCGTGGAAGGTGTTCCTCCTCGCGCCGCGCATGCTTCTGGCTCGCACGCACCTCCACGGAGCACGTGGGCGCGACGAACTGCTGGCCCGCGCGGCGGCCTTCCGACGGGGTGAATGGGTGCAGCTGCTAGCCGCGGCACGGCGACCCAATACACAGCGTACGCGGCGTGCCGCCGTTGATGCCGAGGCTATGGCCGAGCGAAAACGTGAACAAGCGTGCACCAAAGTGAGGAAAGGCGAGCTTTCCAGGGCCCGCCATCTCCTCACCGCTGCCGAGCTTGCACCCGGCAACGAGGCCACCTGGCGTCTGCTGGCAGACCCCGCTCGCCGCCCTCCGCGACCGCGCACGGCAGTGCCGTCCGATGTTGCAGACTACCAGCCGAGTAGTCCCCTCCAGCTCGGCCCGACTGCCGTCGCAGCGGCCTTGCGGGATGCGAAGCGCGGCGGGGCGGCGGGGTTGACTGGTATGCGAGCTGAGCATTTGAAAATCCTGCTCCATGACCAGCCAGCCCTGGAGCTCCTCGCTTACGCCGCTACCCGGCTGGCAAACGCACAAGTGCCAGCGGACGTTGTTCCAGGACTGGCTTTAGCTCGCCTCACTGCTCTCAGCAAACCAGATGGTGGCGTGCGTGGCATAGCGACAGGCGACGTGTTCCGCCGCCTCGTGTCGCGTGCTTTGGCGAAGGGTTGGGCAGCAACTTTCGACAGAGCCACACGCCCTTACCAATTTGCATTGCAAACGCGAGCGGGCACGGATGCACTGGCGGCCCATGTCCGTGTGGCCCTGGACCAGGACCCAAACCAAGTGCTAGTGGGCGCAGCGCTTACGACAGCATCTCACGCGCCTCGTTCCTGACTGCGCTGAAGTCCGCCGCGCCCGAGCTCCTTCCTTTCGTGAGGCTTTTCTACGGCCGTCCTTCCACATACTGCTGGTGGGACGACTCGGGGATCTCGGTGCACTGCCGCGATATCGCCCGAGGAGAAGGGTGCGAACAAGGCGACCCGCTGGCTCCGGCGCTTTTCGCACTCGGCCAGCATGCCGCTTTGTGCCA
>CAJNDV010002147.1:62849-102948 GCA_905221635.1 Symbiodinium sp. CCMP2456
AAAAAGGTGTGTGAAAAAAAAAAAAGACTCGGGTGTACAGTCATGCCGGCGGAGCGCCCCCACCAGGAATCGCCGAGCTGGGCGCCGACGTTTGGCGGGGAAACAAGCCATCTTCCGAGCGCGGCCTCAAGGTCCTGGGCACACCAATCGGCCACCCAGATTTCATCGCATCATGGGCGGAAAACCGGCTGCACACTGAACGCGAGCTTTTGAACCAATTGCCTCGCCTCCCTGACTTACAATGTGCGTGGCTCCTCCTCGCTATGTGTGCCTCGCCGCGGGCCAACCACGCGCTCCGCACGGTGCCGCCGTTGGACATAGCCGGCTACGTATGGGAGACCTTGCAGGCCTGCCTCGGCGGAGTCGCGCCTGACGAGGCGGACGGCGCACGGAAACTGGCGACTCTCCCAGCATCGCTTGGAGGCCTCGGTCTAGCCAGCGCGGTCCGTACCGCGCCCGCAGCGTATTGGGCGGCATGGGCTGATGCAATCCCTGTACTTGGCGAGCGCGCCCCGGCTGTGGCCGAGGCATGCGTCCGCCAACTGCATGGAGGGAAGGGACACAGACACGGCCTGCCTCCGTAGTGCAGCGGGGGGCACGCAGCGTCCTCCAAGCAGAAGGCTGGCAGGAGTGCCCGTGTTGGCGAGCAATCGCGGACGGCGCCCGCCCACCAGCGGTGACTGACAAGGGCCTCGGTGACTGGCCGCACGGCTGGCAGCACAGTGCGTCGCGAACTCGCAACCTACACTTCCGCCAGCGCACGTTGCTACCAAGCCAAGCCTGCCGCCCAGCGCCTGCGCGCTCCTGCGCTCTCAAGCTGGGCCGCACGCGGGTGCTTGGCTAACCGCCATCCCGGCCGAGCCAGCCACCACACTGCCCCCGCAAGCGATGCAGCTTGCGTTGCGCCGCTGTCTGCGCCTCCCGCTCCCCCTTCGTCTCAATCGGTGCGGCCCCTCTCCCGGATGCGGCGGGCTCGTCGACGTCTTCGGCGACCATGCCCTGGCCTGTCCTCGCAATGGGCTCTTGGCTCGGCGAGCAAAGATCGTCGAGCGGGCTTGGGTGAGAGTCGCGCGCGAAGCCGTAGGGGCGGATGGTCAGGTAGTCCCGCAGCAATGGCTCTCCCACACCACTGCTCCTGGTGTTGCGCCAGACGACAGACGCCGTCTTGATTTAGTGATCTACGGCGCATCGCCGATGGGAGGAGCCTTGTGCTGCGACGCGACCCTTGTGTCGCCGCTGACCCGAACGGGCCAGCCACAACCCGGCACCGCGGTGCACGACGGCGCCATGCTCGAGCGGCGCAAGCGAGCCGCCTACCCCGAGCTCAGCTCCGGAGGCCCGCAACGGCTGCTCGTGCTCGGCTCCGAGATAGGTGGGCGCTGGAATGAAGCGGCGCAGCGGCTCGTCCGAGACTTGGTGCGCATCCGAGCCCAACGGGCACCGGCGGCACTGCGAGGAGCAGCCATTTCCGCCTGGACGAGACGGTGGTGGGCGGCTCTGGCCGTAGCGGTGCAGCAGGCCGTGAGCAGCACTGCGCTCGGAAGCCCGTGGCCCGCGCCACCACACGCGAGCCAACTACAGGGCCCGGAGCTGGACAGTGTGCTCGACCTCGCCCCACCTTCGGGGCCGAGCCGACTGCCGCTGCGCTAGCCGCTAGCCCTGTAGCCGTAGTCGTGCGAACAAACTCGTTCTGCGGAAAAAGGTGCGTTGGAAAAAAAAAACTTTCCCCCCCTTTGATGTGGCTATGCAGTTTGACAACAGAAGTTACGGTTGTGGCGATGCCGGTTGATCGCGGCTGGCGATCCCGGTTGATCACATTTCTTAAGCCCGACCCCTCATTCAGCGATCCTGTTTCATCACATACCTTAAACCCGGCCCCTCGTTTTTCGATCCAAATCGATGGCATTTCTTAAGCTCATTTGGCGATCCAAGTCGATGGCTTTTTAAACAACCCCGCCACCGTATTTGGAGACCCGATTCGTCTCAGACCTTAAAAACCTGCCGATCCGCTTGATTACATACAAGTGCTCCCTCATCCGCGTTTAGGTTGATCACATATTAAACGATCCACCCCCTCATTAGGTCATTAGTTTGTTTTAAAACCTGCCTGCGCGCCCTCTTCGTGCACAGCCGGAGTGGCGTCTCCTTAGCTCCCTTTCTGTAGGGCTTGGCCTGCGCACGCCAACTGCGAACGAAGGTGCAAAAAACCTGCCTAGGGTTCCTGCTGACGTTTTTAGGGTCCGGAGCATGGTCTTGGGAGCGACCGTGTTGACGGCCGCAATTCGATGGCTGGCGGACGCTGCGAGTCACCCCGCCCAGTTGGCGGCACGACTCCCGACAGGGTGTCGCGAGGCTGCGGCACACGCCGCAATTTCATGCACGTTTGGAGCGCCCTGCTACTTTGTGCCGGGTTGGGGGCCTTGCTCCCACTGTTGGGGATGGCTCTGCCTTGGGATGTTGCTCGGCGCATTGGGCGTGACCCTCCTGTGGGGACGTTCGGCAAGAAGCCGGTCGCCCACGCCCGCTTGGACAGTTGCCGCGTCGGAACTCCTCGGTTGCTTGGATGCGCGAGCTGGAAGCACTTGCGGAGGTGGTTGGGCCAACCCCGGCAGAACTCTTGCGCGGGGTCCTGCGCGAGGCGACAGTGCCGCACTTGGCGACACGCCCATCGCCAGCTTTGACGAGTGGAAACCCACACCCGTCACACGTGCCCACACGCCGTCCCGCCACACTCTCGACGTCCACGCCGCCCGCAACAGCGAGCGCAAGACGATGTTGGCATCGCGAGCTGCCAGCCACCACGCCGCCTTGAGCGACGTAAGCCTGACAGGTTCGCGGCATGGCGTGACGATGCCCCACATGCACGCACCCCGACAGGCCGAGAACCTACGGGCCATAGCCAAGCGAAGCTGCCGGCATCGGAAGGGCTTTACGCAGCATCGCGACGCGGTGATTGCCAGGACCGGAGGCCCATTTCACAGCGCCCGCTCCAGGATGCGTGGAGGCCTGCCGGCGGCTCTTGCCAGCGACGCAGCCAAGCGATCAACCCACGGCGTGCCGGCGCCACCGCGCGACGTCACCACGTGGACGCCGCACCCATGCCGAGGCCGCCGCATTGGCGAAGCTGCTAACCCCGGCCCGCCGACGGCTGGCGACATGGCGCAACGTCGGGAGCGAGCGCTTCATGCCCTCGCCCAGATGCAGCTGGCCCCATCTCGAATGACGGCAAGGCAGGAGCTTCGCTCTGAGACCGAGGGCTGCAGGGGCTGCGGCGGCAGCGGCTGCGCGAAGCTTGGCCGACGATGTGCGACATGCGCCGCCGCACGCTGCGACGCCTAGCCCACGCCGCCGTCGCCGCAACCGCCGCCGCCCGACGCCCTGTGAGGATCCAGCCATGCCGCCCAGCGACAGCGTCCCCACCTGTCCAGCTGCGGCTGAAGAGCTTGGAGCCGCTACGAGTGCGACGCAGGCTGGCATTCCCGCAGCGGCATGGACAAGCCTGGACGAAGTCAATTTGGCAACGGAGTTACAGCACCCTGTGCCTACCCTGCAAGACGTCCCGCCCTTCATGCGCGCCGCGGTGCGGGGCGCCTTGGTGTGCGCTCTCCGACGTTTGCACAGCGACTACGCGCACAGTGCCGGCGACATTGCCGCGACATCGCGCGTGTGGAAGCTGTTTCTACTGGCACCGCGGATGCTGTTGGCCCGCACCGCACAACAAGGTGCGGAAGGGCGAGCCGAGCTGCTGGCCAGAGCAGCCGCCTTCGAGCGAGGCGACTGGACGCGACTGCTGCGCGAGCGGCAAGCCCGGCCCCACACGCCCCGCTCAGGATGCGGAGACCCTGGAGACGGACCGACAGCGCCGAGCTTGCGCGAAGGTGAAAATGGGTGAATTGACCCGGGCACGCCATATCCTTACTGCGGCCGACGAGCTGGCGCCGGGTGATGAGACGACCTACCGGCCACCGGAACCGCGCACTGAGGTCCCCGCCGCTGTTCAAAAGCACCAGCCAGCGCAGCCAGTACGCCTGACTGCGAAGGCTGTTGCCGCGGCCCTTCGTGATGCCCGCAGGGGCGGCGTGGCAGGCCTCTCCGGTATGCGCGCTGAACATTTGAAGCTTTTGCTGCAGGACCTCGACGCGGTTAACCTGCTCACGGAAGCTGCGACCCGCCTGGCGCGAGCGCAAGTTCCCACCGACGTCGCTGACGGTCTTGCCCGAACAAGACTGACAGCCTTGCGGAAAACGGATGGGGGGTGCGAGGCATCGCTACCGGGGACGAACCCTCGCGAAGGCGTGGGCCGGGACCTTTGACCAGGCGACTCGCCCGTACCAGCTCGCGCTGCAGGCGCGGGCTGGCACGGATGCTCTAGCAGCCCACGTCCGCGCCGCACTGGCACTGCGCCCGGACACCGTACTGGTGTCGCTTGATGGACGCAGTGCCTACGACTGCATGTCCCGGGCAGCATTCCTCACCAAGCTCCACAAAGTCGCGCCCGAAATGCTGCCCTTTGTGCGCCTGTTTTATGGCCGACCCTCCACCTACAGCTGGTGGGACGACCAGGGGCGATGTCGCGAAGTCAAACAAAGTGAAGGCTGCGAGCAAGGGGACCCCCTGGCCCCCGCCTTGTTCGCCTTGTGGGGCAGCACAATGCCCTGCACCGAGCGGCGGCCACCCTTCACCCCGACGACAGCTTGGTCGCGTTTCTAGACTCTAGACGACCTTTACATCACCACGACGCCGTCCCGCGCAAGAACGTCGTTGGACGCTGCTGTCGAGGCCGTGGCCGACCACTGTGGCATCGGGCCCAATTTGGGCAAAACACGAGCGATAGGTGCGTGTGAGGGGCCCGCGCCACCAGGCATCGCGGAGCTCGGCGACGAAGTGTGGAGAGGTGATCTGAGACCCGATCATCGCGGCATCGTCGTTCTGGGCACCCCGGTTGGGCACCCGGACTTCGTTCACGCCTGGGCAACCCGGCGCCTAGAAGAAGAGGAGCGGCTGCTCCGCCAGCTGCCGAAGCCTCCGGACCTGCAGTGCTCGTGGTTGCTTCTGCTGCTGTGCGCCCTCCCCCCGTGCGAACCACGCTCTACGCACGGTGCCACCGCAGGAAATCCTTGCCTACGCCCGACGCTCAAGCAATGCCTCGGGGGCGCAGCTGAACCCGAAGCTCTGCATGCGCGAAATCTGGCGACTCTGCCAGCCTACCTTGGTTGGTGGCCTGGGACTGCAATCGGCGGAGCGCACTTGCCCAGCAGCAGATGCTTTGCTGGTTATCCACGCCCGACTGCCTCATTTTGTCGAGTTTTACGTATCAGGGAGCACTGGAGCGTGGCGGCGACGACGCCCGCAGCCTGCGCGCCGCTGCCGAGGCCCGCGAGCTCCTACAAGCAGAAGGTTGGGAAGCCTGCCCAAGCTGGCGAGCGGTCCTCCAAGGAGCCCGCCCGGCCCCACCGCAACACACCGGCCCCGGAGACTGGCCACATGGTTGGCAATTTCATGCGTCGCGAACTCGCAACCAATATTTCCGCGACAGTATGATGCTGCCGGCTATGCCGCCGGATGCCCGGGCGTTGGTGCGGTCCCAATCAGGGCCTCATGCAGGGTCGTGGCTCACCGCCATACCAGCCGAGCCAGCCATGACGCTCGCGCCCCAGGCCATGCAGCTGCCGCTCCCCATCTGCCACGGCAGATGCGGAATATGCGGACCGACACACGGCTGTGGCGCAGCAGTCGACCAACTCGGCGACCACGCGCTCGCTTGCCCGCGAACCGGCTTGCTCGCTCGGCGCGCAAAGATAGTCGAACGAGCCTGGGTCCGCATCGCGCGCGAAGCCGTCGGTGCCGAAGGGCAGGTCGTGCCGCAACAATGGCTTGTCCACACCACAGCACCCGCGGTGCGTGCGGATGACAGACGCCGGTTAGATGTGGTCATCTACGGAGCGACGCCCAACGGCTCCGCGCTTTGCTGCGATGCGACACTGGTATCACCACTCACGCGCACAGGACACCCGCAAACATGCACGGCCGATGTCGACGGCGCCGCCCTGCGAACAGCAGAGCGCCGCAAGGCAGCGACCTACCCGGAGCTCCGGAGCCAAGGGCCGCAGAAGCTCGTCGTGCTTGGCAGCGAGGTCGGAGGGCGCTTCTGCGAGACGTGGTTCGCCTCCGGTCGTACAGAGCGCCGCCAGCCCTATGGGCCGCAGCGGCTTCAGGCTGGACGCGTCGCTGGTGGGGCATGCTGTCTGTCGCAGTGCAACAGGCGGTTGCCAGCACTGCCTTGGGCCAGCCATGGCCCCAACCGACCTCGCAAAGGCCGATGGGCCGAGCCGCCTGCCGCTGCGACTCCGGGTGTAGCAGTAGATCTTCCCTAGGACCCACAGACCTGACACGAAGTGGGCAGGTGCAAAAAGGTGTGTGTAAAAAAAAACAACCTGCCTCCTCATTTGGTTTATCCCATTTCTTAAACCCGCCCCTCGTTCGGCGATTATCTTAAGCACGCCCCTTCATGCGATCCCGGTTAACCACATTTCTTAAGCCCACCCCTTCGTTTGGCGATCCCGAGCCATCATATACGTGTTAAACTATCTTACACACGCCCCCTCATTAAAAAAATTCAACCCGCTCCCTCAATCCAGACATGCTTTAAGCTCGCCCGATACAGTATCTTATGGTGATCACGAGACATGACATTTCTTAAGCCCCGCTAGCACCAGCGCCAACGCCCGCCAGACCTTCCCCAAAAAAACCGCAACGCAAACACAGCAGCATGTGCCAGCACCAGCACCAGTGCTCCCTCAGCGCCAGTGCCAATGCCTGCCAGTTATCTTGCCATCCCACCAGCGCCAGCGCCAGCCCCAGACCCAGCCCCACCCAGCCCCAGCGTCCTCGCTGCTAAAATCGGGGGGCCGTTGGAGCGGCGAATGCCAGCAATTCTTCCGCACCCTGCTCCGTCTCCGCGTGCAGCACGCCCCGCATGTGCAGCCTAGGGCGCGCGGCGCTGGTGGAGCGTGTTGTCCGTGGCCCCACAGCGAGCCGTAATCAGCTCTGCGCAGGGCATGTGGTCCATATCGCCCAGCTCGCTTGTTTGCAAGCCCTGCGCACTGGCTCCATTTCGAAACGATGCCACTCAGGGCTGGTTCAGCCGATGGTGGGGGCTGCTAGCGTCGCGGTGCAAAACATACTGCCTGCCACTGCTTGGCGATGGGTGGAGCCCAGCTGCTTGCCGGCTCGAGCTGCGGCACACTGTAGCTCGGGAGTGTGCAGGAGCTCTCGGACCCGCGCGTGAGTCAGTCGAAAAGTCATGGGAGAGCAAAATTAAGAAGGTACGCGCTTAGTGGCTACAACGCTGCCCTTTCAAACTCCGAACACAACGAGTCGGCAGGCAACGGCGTGCATAGTGCACGGAGGAGCTCCGGGTAAGTCTCTTGTGCTTTTGTTGTGTTTTTGCGGGTGAAGCGTGATGCGAGGTTTACAGGCAGCGTTAGGCTGCGGGCAGGTCGTCGTGTGTGTTGCTTCGAAGGCGAGTTTGACACCATTCCGCAAAGGCAGGCTGTTGCAAACGACTTCGATGCACCGCACGTCGTTAATTATGACGTCGATGTTCATGTCCGCGACCCGGACATTGCGAGCGACACGGGCATCCGTAAGGCCCAGAAGAGTGGCAAGGTAACATCCAACAGTGGCATCGTGTCCTTCGGCCAAACGGGAGGTCGCCGCCAGCTGCGAGACACTCAGGAGGCAGCTGGTTCGAAGGCACGCCGAATACCGGAGAATGAACCAAGCGGCCTGCAAGTCATCAATCGCAGATGCGGTTGAGAAGGCGGTCATCGGCACTCTTGAGTACAAGGTGTGTTTGGACATGTTTGGACAAAAGCGTCGGAGAGGAGCGGAGTGCCGAACACGACGAGACCTTGCCGGTCCGGTGGCAAGAACAAAAAGAAAGGACCAACAGCCCAGATGATCGCTTCGGAACGGGCGATCCCCGTCGGATCCTCGCTGGTAGCGTTCCGCGCTCGCGTATGGCTGCAGTTGAGCTCAATGCGCGCAATCCGCGAAGCGGTGCGGAAGGCTTCGTAGAGTGCGTGGACCCTCGGGCGGTGCGACCACGCAAGTTTCTTCCAGGAAGCTGAAAGCAGATTTGATGGGAGGCCTGCTGGTGTCCCGAGTGGTCGCGAACTGGAACATCCGCCGTCACGGCATACGGTCCTGCACTTTGTGCCGGGGCTGTTCAATTCATGTCATGGCAAAATTTCTCGCGCCTCCCGCTCAGGCTGCAACCACGAATGGCGCAAGGCAATCCATGTGTTGGAGGTTCGGTTGCGGGTGCACTATACTAGGTTTCTGTGCGACATATGCGGCTGCAGGACCTCCGCTCTAACGCCCTGCAAGTGAATGCAGCCCCGTTCAATGCTGCGATACGGGCATTGTCTGCTGAATCCGGAGCAAGGCTTCGTGTTGTTGGAGAGTATCAATGTGTGGAAACTAAATGTTGTGGATCTTTGATTTTTTTTGCGTGGCACAGGCGCCGGACCAGGGAGCGATGGCAGATGGCATTGATTACGGCAGAGGATCGTTGTTAATGAGTTAACAGCACAGGGCCAGGGTTCGTCATGCAGGAGCTCATGCTCTTCGGTCCGGAGCCGGACTCTATCACGCTGAACACAGCGGCCGCATGTCGTCACAAATGTTGGTTGATTTCCCTTTCTCCCATTTTCGGCTTCGTTTTCTCTGTGAGGACACTTCTGCGACACTGAGGGGTTCCGCTTCGTTTCCAGAATTCCATGTACTGTACGGCATAGTCAAGTCGGCGCAAGATAGGTGCGAAGTTCGGTGTGGCGGCAGCCAATCTTCGGATTTCTTAAGCTCGGGAATTCATTTTTTCCTGTGGAGCTTTCTGGTTTCGCATTCTCATCTGCACAGCCACACTGAGTGGCAACATGGTTCATCGGCTTGTAAGCTACAGCACATAAGTTGGGCGTGCCATGCCTTGAAAATGAATGGCATACTGCAGCAAGTGCAGCAGTGAGGAAACAAGTGAGACTCACCCCTCGCCTTCCAGCCAGTGTCGTTGTTGATTTTGTCTGCTTTTGCCGTTGAAACCCAGATGATCACCAGAAGCTCCGGGATGCGCAACAACCTCTTTTTACAAGTAAAACCGAATGGAAAGTTCCATTCATCTTCCATGGTTTGGTCGGCCGGTTTCCGATGCAGGGAATGTAGGAGAAGCATCCAAAGAACCAGAGAGCATTGACGTAAGCCGACTCTGAGGTGAGTACCTGTGCATCCGCAAGCGCCTGGCAAGCAGCAGTTTCCAGCATCAAAGCCGGGCCGCACAACTTTATGAATTTCGCGAAAGTTTTGCTTACAGCTGATGCATTAAGAAACTCCTGATATCTGAGGTCGCGCAGCGCTGGTTGGACGTTATGCCAGACTCCATAAGCCGGAGCCTGGCATTCTTTAGACGCCATTTTGCGTCATGCAAGTGAGTCTCAGCCGAAGGTTTAAATACTGCGATGTCTGCATGCCCCGACCCCAGCCGCATCATGTTGCACGTTCTGGGAAGGCAGTCCAATATTCAGAGACTCGTCGCACATGGTGGCGCCGAAGCCATTATTCAGAAGAGAGCATTGTTGAACGCGAGGTTTGTGTGTGCCATGCGAAATTCCGTACAACGGGAGTTGTGTGCAGCCATTCTTCATGTAAGGCCGTCCGGCACTTTTGGAAGACGGGTGGGAAGGGAGCAGTCATGCCAGATCTTTGCCTGCACGCCCTCATAGACTATTAGTGCCTGTGACATCCGTAGAGGCCGTGCATTGGTTGATCCTGAGGATGTCCCCGCTGTTGCACCTTGTTTTTCAACTCGTCTGCAGTTGCCACAATACGAGCAGCTGCATACCGCACAGCAAACCAGGCCTTCTACTTCACAAACTCTTGCGGCTTGCGTTTGACTTAAATCTGAGATCACGCACACACACACACACAAGCTCTGGGATGTTCGAGCTTGAAGGATTGAAAAGTGTGTCTGTGTGTGATGCGCGGACAGAATGTTCTTCCACCTTGTTTAACATTTTCATGCCGGTTGTAGCTACCGCTTACAAAGCAATGCAGGCCCAGGGGCTTTGCCTTGCATACTTCTGCAGAGTTTAGTTCGCCCGACTGCTACTGCTACTTATGCCCCGTAGCACTGTGCCCAAGGCGAGCGTGCGCAGGAGTGGGAGCACAGTCTTGTGCAATGCTCAGTTTTTGCCAATACCTACCGCCATGATCTCGCAAGGCAGAGTTTTGTGGTCGTGTATCTGCCACCCAAGGCGTTGTTTTACTGCGAGATGCCGCGGTTGCGCATCGAGCCAACGTTGGTGTCGTTCAACGCTGCAATCAGCACTTGTGCTGCTGCCGGCCTGTGGCAGGCCGCGGTGTTGCTTGTAGCCCACGTTTAGCAATCCGGAAGCTCATGTTTCGACAAAGAGACAACCAGGCGGACAGAGACACGGGCAGACAGTCAGACAGACCGAGACACAGACACAGACACATGCGGACACGGACAGACGGACAAACAGGCATACGATAATGGTGTTGCATACATACTCGCATGCCCATGTGCTTGTGCGCATGCCATACACTACGTACGCGAAAGTTTGCGGATGCGCCCTGCATGCATATGCACCCACGAGTTATTACGAGTTCATATGCTTATGTAATATGAACTCGCATACTTCTTAAACCGCGTCGTGGAGGAAGGCCTTCAGCCAGTTCTGGCTCCAGCTGTTGAGTGGACACTTTGCAGCGGTAACACCCCGCGCGTGTAATCCATGTAAGTCGCTGTGAAAGCTGTAGGTGCTTTTGAGAGTAAGGGGTTTGGGGTTTGGTCAGGTGATAGGCTTCCAGACCGATTATGGTAAATTACAAGCTGCCGTAGCTGCTTCGAGTTACAAGCATGAACAACTGATATGCCTTGCGATTTTGATACAGATTGCCCCGATGGAAGCATCGGTTGCATTCTTTTCTACAATGGGTGCAGCTTGCCGGCACGAGGTCGCTACGGTGTCCTGAGCACTATCGTTTGGGAGCTCTGCAGAGCCCAGGCGAGAAAGACGTGGTAATCAACTACGCGCTGATCCTAGCACAGGTGGGCCACGGAATCGAACCTCTAACCTGTAGCCTGATTGCTGAGAAACGAGGCACCTGCTTTTTACAAATGCGCCGGTGTCTACAGTCTGGTGATCTTTGTCTTCTACGCAGCTTTCCAGGCGGCCGGGACGTTCTGGGGAAAAATGGGTTTAAAACTCTCTTGGCGTCCAGCTGTCTGTTCATGCAGATTCATGCATGCTTGTGCAGGCACTTGTGACTTCATGTCAGGTGCTTCTATGCGTGTTGGTTCACTGCTCCGGGGCGCTTCAGACGCGTTGGGATTGCAACAAGTTAGGCGCCTATTTCCTGGCATGCGGCCGAGGTTTCAGTAGTGTGGTGCGCAATGCTCGGGTACTGCCTCAGAGTGGTGCTTAGAAAGGCCGGGCGATATCACGGCATGACTGTCTCCATCATGACCCGACATGTCGGAGAACATCGAAGAACGCACCATGTTGCACCCTGCGCACCCTGCAACTCACAACATGCAGTTGCTCTGTGATCCTGATCTGCCGCTGTCAGCATGGCATGAAGTGCGTGCAACCACATTCAAGGGCCTACCTCTGTATGTGCTTCATTCTCTCAAGGTTGATGTTCTGGCGGCTGGTGGGTTTGAGACTGAAACTTGAGAATTAAGGAGAGCCTTGAAGTATTTATTTGCGCCAGTGGTCACAGAACACTCACATGAAACGCCTTGCATGGAGGCGAAGCATACTTCAGTGGCATGCCATGGTAACTCTCATGCAGAGTAGTTCTGGTCGCCCGAAGAAGGAGCAGGGCAAGCGCAGCAAACCTGGAGCGGATGTTCGGGGTCCAACCAAGCGGCCTGCAAAGCCAGGCAAGGGCCCCAAAGCAACCCCGAAGAAGCGTCCTGCAGCTGCGAAGAAGCGCCCAGCAAAATCGGCCCCGCCGAAGCGCAAAGTGATGCCGGGGAAGCCAAATAAGCAAGCAAAGCCGCAGAAGCCAATGAAGCGAGCCAGTAAGGAAAAAGCTTTGCCACGAACGCTTGCGAGCGCATTCTCTGCAGTCCTGAAGAGTGTTGACTTGAAGCATCCATATCGAAAAATCCTTTACATCATGCGTGGACCGCCTGCATGCGGGAAGAGCACTGTGGCACGGAAGCTGCTTGCCAAGCATCTGAGTACGCAGGGCGTTAAATGGAACCCAGCTGCGTCGATGGCCGCTTTCTCGCCTGTTTGTCGAGCATTTGTGTGCTCCACCGATGATTGGTTCACGCAAGTGGACGAATCCGGAGGAACGGACTACAAGTGGGACCCACGTCGCCTTGGAGAGCTGCACCAGAAGAACCAGAGTCGTTGCGAAGAGAGCATGATGCTCAGCCGCACGCCGTTGTTCGTGGACAACACCAACATGGCTCTGTGGGAGATGGCGGTCTATGCCCAATTAGCTGCAAAACACGCCTACACTGTCATGATTATCGGGCCAGAACAGCTTGGACAGGGTGCGCTTGACGTTGCCACGCTTCTGCGACGTTGCCGGAAAGGTGCCGGCAGAGCCCAGGGGAAGGAGATACCGGAATCAACGTTGGAGCGCATGATCGGCAATTATCAGAAGCTCCCGGATGGTATGCAGGGGCGGTATTGGGCCCCTGATGCAGCGGAGCTGGAAGTGGTCAGGGATGCGAAGCGGCCGCCACCGCCACCGAGATTCCGCTATGCAGGCTTAGATGTTGAGGACAAACTCTTGGAGGCCTTGTCCGAGATGGAGCTTCCACAGCAGTTTTGGGAAGGCTCAGGAGCAGAGATTCCTGTAGAAGGCCAGCGGCACTTGCTTGCTGCCCGTGGGATGAGCTGCTGGCAGAAGCCGGACCGCCTGCACATTACAGTTAGCTACTTCGGGAAAGACGCGGCTGGCAAGGAGGCGGCAGAGAAGCTAGTTGGCAAGCACTTTGCTGTGAAGGTCACAAGTGTTGTTTTCATCTGTGGTGGAGGCCTTCTCTGTGCAACTTGTGAGTTCCAGGCAGAAGACCATGCAGTACTTGCCGAACTGGCAGGCGACGGTTGGCGCCCACACATCACTCTACTCCACGGTGGAAACTGGCGGGCCAAGAACTCCAAAGATGTTATAGAAGCAGTCGAAGCGGCCTTGAAACGTGCGACCGCCACCGCTGTCACTGCACCAGATGCCAGCAGAGCTGAAGCAGACGAGACTGACGAGACACAGCTAGATGATGCAACTCAGACTGACAACGACGGACAGGCACCGTCAAATGTCC
Source organism: Symbiodinium sp. CCMP2456 (assembly GCA_905221635.1). NCBI lineage: Eukaryota > Dinophyceae > Suessiales > Symbiodiniaceae > Symbiodinium > Symbiodinium sp. CCMP2456. Next base: position 76,213 of record CAJNDV010002147.1, read on the forward strand.
TGTGGAAGCAAGGCAGCTCAAAAGAAGTCACAACAGGCGCGGTGCCCGAAAAGCAGGCCGATGCAGAGCTGGATAGCAGCTCTGCTGCCTTGGACGTGCTGCGCGGCGTTGAGGTATGTGAGCAGTCGGTGGATCTGGGTATGGCCAAGTTCCCACCCATCGACCTTGGACGATGTGAGTTTCGCTTGTTCCAGTATTAGCAGCGGCTCCTAAAAAGGTTCTGCAGCGCTGCGCATCGTTGGAGCACGTGGCTCCCTCTCCCTCTCTCCTCGCTCTCGCTCTCTCGTTCGCGCTCTGTCTGCTCTACAGCTTTTCCGCAGGACACCCCGGACAAGGATGTTCAGATGATTTGGGCCGTGGCCATATCGGCCTTGCTGGACGTGATTGCGCTCGTCTATTATGCCTTCACCTTAAGCCTTCGGCGTCTGGGGATCGTGCTGGGCCACGTAGTCTTGCACTCAAGGCCGTGTCCGCTCCGTGGTTGACCACGTTGGCGCACGCGTGTGCCCTCGGTATGGGCTCCTGGCTGAGATCCAACGCAAGTGCCAACCTGGTGTTTCCAATGCAGTTTGAGCTACACTAGCCAAGCTGCAGTGTCAGTGTTGATTGGCTGTCCTTCGACTAATGCAGTGCAAAATGATCTAGGGCTAGTCGTTCCATGCGCTTTTGTAGCCAAGAAGCAGGGGACCATGAAAATCATGGCAGGGTAGGGCTAACTTCATAGAAGCATGGGCGGTCTCAATGTCAACCTCCGATCGAACACGACGGCCAGTCGGACCGAGGTGCTTTGACGTCCTTCCTCCGACCCAGACCAACGTCTGCCCGGGCATCGGCATTGCTTTGGCCAGCTTCGTCTGAGCACACCACTGGCCATCTAGAGCGAGGTTGAGACTGAATCCCTGTTGTGCGGGCTAGAGCTGGACTTCATCCATGTAAACATGGACTTCTTGGCAGAGCCGCGACCGGGAAGATGTTGGCCTAAGCTGCAGCAGGCGATCCTGTGGGACATGCACGGCTGTCGCCACAACAGCCTCGACCAGGTTACTTTGATGGCCTAGTGCAGGGCCATTCTGGCTGAAAAGTGAGTGACTGTGCTGCTGCAGCTGGAATCGGCCAAGACTCGTAGATGTTCTGTGAGTCCGGCAAGGCTCGAAATGCTGCGTGAAAAGAGCATCACAAGCTTGACGAGGATAATGCTCCTACAAGTGGGAGGGTTAGGTCTATGTGGTTCCTCTATGGAAGCAAAACTAGCAAGGGATACGGATAGCAACAGCACGCGAAGCCACGTGAAAAGCTGAGCCGCTCTGCGGGATCCCAAGCCCATCCGGCGCTGGCCGAACTTGGCCGTGCTGCGTATGCTGGACGCTGAGCTAGGCGCAGATGGCAGACGGGCAGCTCTACCGCGGCGTGCTGCGGAGCTTTTCGATCAAGGACGGCTACGGCTTCGTCCGTTGCCAGGAGCTGCTTGAGACGTTTGGCCGTGCCTTGGTCAAGAAGATCGCCGCAGCAGTGTGCCGGAGTCTGTGCCAGATAACGTGTGCCATACAGTGAGTTGCAGATCGCAGAAACGTACCAAGGGGATGTGTATGTACCGGTGTCGTTGCTTCCTGCTGGCATTTGCTGTGGTGCCCGTGTCATCTTTACGCTTGTTCCGGCCTCAGTGTCATGCGCTGCGGGCCGCAACATGTCGCTGCGCCAACGAAAGCTTTTCGTGGCTTTTCCTGCCGCTGTAAAGGAGGACCCTTTTGATTTTTTGCGTGTGTGTTTTTGGTCGCTTTTGGCCGCGTCCTTGGTAGTAATAATGAGTGTAATAGTAGTAGTAGTAGTAGTAGTAGTAGTAGTAGTAGTAGTAGCAGTAGCAGTAGTAGTAGTAGTAGTAGTAGTAGTAGTAGTAGTAGTGTAGTAGCAGTAGTAGTATCAGTATTGGTATTGGTATTATCGCTACGCGAAAAAGGCGCTGGCCACAGGAGCAGAAAAGTAGTGGCCGCAGAAATTCTCCACCCGTTGTAAAGCCCCCCAGCTTTGAGGCCTTCAATGAGCGGGGACAGCCGCGATGCGAGCAGCTCCTCGAGGAGGAAACGAACCTCAGACGGGTTTAGTAAGCAGAGAAGACCAGATTTCTTTTTTGTTGTGCGCCAGGACACATCGAACATCGATGCGTTGTCTGCTCTCGACCTGTTACCCCTGGACCTGAACTTGGAGCCGTGTTGCAAGGCCAGCTCGATGCCGGAACTCCTTCACTTTTGCTGTGCGTTGAAATGCAAGCACTGTAGGCTCTCTTGTAACGCTGACTGAGGCCACTGTTGAGTCGCTTGGAGCCTGCTGTGCACGAGTTGTTTCTTGGAATCTCCTTGCGCCTTCTTATTGCTCGGGAGCCTTTTTCAAGGAGAGAATCGAGAGTTTTGTGCTTCCCGCCGTTTGCCCTGGTACATACTCCGAGCAGCAGGACGTGGACCCGGAAGCTTTACGCTGGCCACGTCGGGCTACACAAATAAAGAAAGTCCTCCATTGCCTGGCCCCAACAATCGTCTGCCTCCAAGAGGCCCTTTGCTGCATTGTGCTTGGGTAGTGGATGTCCCACATCATTTGTCTGGATCGTCTGCAGGTGGAGCTTGACCGTCCATTGGAGGATTTGGGATTGCGGCTTGGATCAACTTAGGCTCGCTACCAATCCAGGTGCTGTAGTCCAATCGAGCCAAGGTCAGACTATGCTGTTGCGCCGGCCGTCTGCAAAGAAGCATGACCACTTCCAGTGCGCACCTGTTTTCTGATGACGGAAAACACGTATTGCTGTGCTGCTGCTAGATGTCAGTCTGTCAGAACGGGTCTGGGGTCGAGACCAAGATGAAGAGGCCGTCTGCACAAGCTTTATGGAAGACCAGGCCTACGGATTCAGCATCGCACCACAACAGAACCCCCTTAGCTACCAGCCAGTGTAGTTTCACATGGAGCGACATACATGGATAGCTTCACTCAGGACACTGAGAATTGGTAATACGCCACATCTCCAAACATGCAGTGGTGGAACAGGGGTATTTGCCTCGGCGGGTACTGTGGTGAACCGGTGCTGCCAAAGTCAGCTCTCTCCCTTGAAACGCAGACCGCCAGAACCATCAAGAGTCGTGAAAAGAGCGTGCACACACTCTTCAGGTTTGTGCAGCGTCCCAAGCGGCCCAATGGCTTGGACCGTAAAGACGGCTGCCTTATCGCATGGCAGCGTGAAGCTTTCAGGCTGATCAGGCAGAGCCCTGAGTGCCTGTGTCAGCCCGCAGAGTTGTAAGATGCAAGCATTGAAGTGAGTCGTGACACATGGTGAGGCAGCAGCCGCTGTACTACGATGATTTTCCGCCACCGCATGCTTGTCAGCAGGATGAGGGCAATCCAAGCGGGCATGCCGGCGGCCTAAGCTGCGCAGATCTTTAGCCATACCATCACAGGAGCACCTGGATGACCTTCAGGTTGCCTTGCTGGTGGAGCTGCAGCCTACTGATGCGCCTGAGGGCTGGACAGCACCCAAGCAACACGGGAAGTGCCATTGTAGACGTCTTGGACGCACACTGTGATCGGCGGATGGACTTGTAGCCTAGGTGCTCGTTGCCACCACGCATTTGGCGTGGAACGATACGAGGGAGGATTTACGAACGCACCAGGCGGAGAGGGTCGGGTCGGGCTTTGGAGCCCTGCCAGGCGTGTGACTGCTAGTCTGCTCCCAGGCATTCGTACTCCTGCAAGCCGTTCTGAGCTACCAGAATGACTACACAATCATGTGCACCCCGGGCTGCAGTCATCCTTCGTTGTGTGGGCGGCTAGCTCGCAGCTGCTGAGCTCTTCGTCTTCCGCCTCCTTTCGTAGGTCGCATGCTTTGGAAGCAGAAAGGTCGCATGGCGTTTCCCTTCTGTACAGGCGGTGATTTCAACATGACGCCGCAGAGCCCGACACATGGTCTCGTGAGCCAGTACTTCCGCTCCGCTTACCAGGCGTACCGGTCCGGAAGCTTTCTCAAAGGATCCGCGAACATTTTGTTTTGATTCTCTTGTGTGCAGGACTTGGAAAAGCAATGCGGTGAGTCAGGCGTTGTCACAACGACCAATGCACTGGCCCGCAGTGGCCAGGGCTTTGCAGAGAGTCTTGGTTGGCAGATGCTGGCTTGGTTCCGCTTTGTTCTGCATTTTACCTTTTACCGCAACCGGGTTTTCGGCTTCACATTGCCGCTATCGACAGGATCATTGACTACTGCTGGCTTCGTTCCCCGGAAGGCGGAACTCACTCCTGCATGCATGAACATGCAGAAGGGTGTTACGAGCTCCGCACTGGCTCTGCTGAATGCCTTTGAGTCTAAGTCTATGTTTATATTGCTAAAACCCCAACAGGCTCGGCATCAATTGCCCATGCCAGCAGAGGTTGTAGAGTCGAAACACTCGCATCTGGAGTCTGCAGGCGCAGCCTACTGGGATCCTTGGAAACAGCCCAGCCAGCTGGGACCCTGGGCATGTCGCCGGCTTCGCCTGCCCTGCCGTGCCTGGCTTCGGTCCTTCTATGGCGCTGCGCCCCAAGCACCGCTTCCCACGCTGCTTGCTTCAGGCCGCTGGCCCTCAGCACCCTGACGAAGAAGCACATGTCTGAGGTCTTGCCAAGTTCCTTGAGGAACTTCCGTTGTGTTTTTTTCTCCTTGCCCTTGCCGTTTACCGCACCAGCCGAGGATCACTTTCCCATCGCAGTGGACGTAGTGTTCTGGACAGAGCCGGGCGATGCGGGTACGTGAGTTGAAAAGGAGTACTGTACCGGTAGATGGCGGTAGATTGATTGGAGTGGTGTTGTTCTCTCTGCAATCCTTCGACCGTCCGGATATGCATCTTCTGCGAAAGCCTTGGTAGCCTGAGAGACGGTCATGCTGCACACAGAATGCTGAGCATCTGCCAGACAGCATGTGCGCGACACATTGGACTTAAGGCGCATAGTCTCAGAGTGAGGGCATGTATCAGCTGCGTCTTCCCTTGGGAGCAGCAAGACGAAGTGCAGACCCCTTGCCAAAGAACCACAAGTGGAGCCGCATTAATGGTGCACGTCTGCGGAAGTGAATGATGTTCTGCCGGGGCAAGCGACTGACCCTCCCGCTGCCGTTCACATCGCGCTCCTGTACCTCGTGCGCTGAGGCGCCGAAGGCAAAGCAATAATGCTCTGATAACCACTTCTCTGTGATTGTGAATGCCATTCATTGACATACCATGACTCTAGCTGCATGTACTTAATGAAGTGCCACAGGCTACACCCTTTGACCTCGACGTCGAGCATGGGTTCCACAAGATCAATTTGTCATACCCTGGTCTACAGCTCGTGAGGCCCGGGCCCGCTGCTATGGCTATGACTATGATGTTGTGTAGTGGGTGTGACCTCACTGGAAGGAGATGTCCTCACATATTCTTGGTGCAGAACTTCTTCAGTTCCACCGAGTGCCAGCGACTTCTTCATAAGGCTGCTTACGAGCCAGACAGCATGAAGCCCGCAGGTGGGGATCCTCTCGAAATCAGCAGCTGAATGGATAGTTTGAGAATTTGAGGTTCGGACTCTGCTGAAGTGTTGGTGCCAGCACCTGTCCTCGCAGGTGTCTTCACCCGGGACGGCCACAACCGATTGCCGGTTCGCACAAGCTCTCAATGCATATGTCCTCAGGCTGAGGTGCCAGCTCTCATCCGGAAGATCGTCGTGTCCCGACGGGTAATTATGCCAGCGCAGACCCCGCACAGTTTCTATGACAGCCACGCCACACTGTGGCGGGAGCACGATTGGCACCCCAAAAGTGCCTTGCAACTGTGATGGGAACACGATTCAGGTGCAAACACCTGTCGCAGTGAGCACGATTTCAGAAGGCGGACAGACGGGACAGTGGCGGGAAGTGCGAGGCACTGTGGCGGAAGCTTTTTGGGGAACAGGAGAACCGTGCATGATTCAATAGTCGCTGTGATGGCTCCGGTTTCGCTCTTGTTGCATGGACGGGCTTTCGCGATATGCATTGCGAAAATGACCTCAAGGCCCTCCTGGACTGTACTCGGCGACAGCTAGAGGCTTGTCAGATCATCCGCTACCAGGACCTGCTGATGCGTTTCTCAGCATTAAATGCTGCAGCATGCTTGCCACGAGGAGGGTGAGTTCTTTAAGCTACACGGCGACTACAGCACAAGCGGAACGAGATCCAGCGCGGGTTTCGTCAACAGCTCTCGCTTGGCCACTCTCTTCGTTTACTTGAACGACATTCAACAAGGCCGAATCTCAAAGTTGACAGACTTTGTTTGACTAGCAACCCCTGGCTTCCCGCAGTCTCCCAGCATGGATTTACTGATGGCTACGCTGGGTATGCTTTGTCTTGTCTGCAGCTTCCGACTTCCAGCATCCCAGGAGGCGAAACGGAGTTTCCGAATGCTGCGCCACCATTGAAGATTTCACCGAAGCAAGGCCTGACAAGTCCACGGCGACGATGCACAGCTGTTGGCCTCAGTTGACCTGAGGCTTGGCCGTGCTGCACTTCCCCGCGCGGCTCGACCGGTGTTCTGACGCGCGGCGCACACGGCTGCTTGGTCATGAGCATTGACCTTGCCAGAGCTCCCATACAACGGTACGACAGAATTCCGGACTAATTCATTTGTCACAGAGTTGGGGTTCACTCAGAGTTTGAGGTCACATAGGAAGCTGCTTCGTTCGTGAGAACTGTCCTGTGAGCGTTGTCCTGAGTCATGGGACGGGGCAAGAACTGCGATGCCTGCAACATGAGTGGGCTCCCGGACGAGCCAAGCCGGCACTATGAATCTCCCGCCAATCAACAAATTCAACAAACGTCTCCATTCGGTCCTCGTTCTGCATGGCTTCTCTCGATGAAATGGCTCGGATGACAAATGTGCAGGATGAGAAACACTGTGTTTATTCTGACATTCGGCGCAAGGCACCAGAGCCTGCCCGCCATTGATGAGAAGTGGATTTTCGCCACCTGGCTTTGGAGTGAAGAACGCTCCAGTGACGCGAAAACTCTGCATGAAATTGGTCGAGGTTGCTTGGCTTCAATGTGCAAGCATCTCTGTCAGTTGACAGCTTCTACATGTCGTGGGGTACAAGCTGGGAGATGTCCGAGCAAAGGCTATACTCATGTGTGGCCAGAGTCCTACGACACCCTGAGCCCGGACGTGATTTAAGACTCGCGAGTCAGCAGTGGAAAAAGCCGGCAGCGTTCTGTTTGCCATGGCTACCAGCAGCCGGCTTTTGCAGTTGCCAATACTGAGCGCATGGGGCAGCTTTGACCTGCAGGCGGCATTGCATCTTCTGGAATCAATGTCCGGCTGCCGGCTGCGCCCAGACGTTGTGAGTGCGGCGCTCGTACATAACCATGCAGCTTCGAGTCGACGATCGCCATGAGTATGAACACTGCATTTTCGGATCGGAGATCGTGGGTGCTTTCGCTGTTCAGTAAAACCACCTCGACCAAAGCAAGGTTGCAACTCGGTGCTTACATCCTGCGGCCGCGGCTTCGAGTGGCGACGAGCCGTGCAGTTGCTGCGGACGATGCAGACTTTAGAAGAACCCAGGTGCAGCAGCTGCATTGCTTCACATGGCGAGAAGCCCCACTTGGCTTTCGGTGCTGGTAGGCCGGACCTGGTCTCCTTTAACACGGCCCTGGCAGCTGTTGCCAACAGCCAGGGTCTCAGAGTCTGAGGAAGCAGGGTGATAGGACGACCTGGGGCTGTGCTTGTCCAAACATGCTCGTTGGCTCTTTGCAGCTGTGGCCCAGAGCCTTCCGACCTCAGTGCCCCATGGAGTCCTTTGGCCTGTCTGGCCCCCTGAAAGCCACTTTCTGGGAGCTCCACCGACAGCTCGGCGAATGCCACCCGACAAAATTTCAGGCTGGAATTTGCATTGAGCTTGCGGGAATCCCTTCTTTTCAGGCTACGCTTCCGATCTTGCGATCGCAGAGGGCCGACAACCCGACAAAAAGCCGTCTGAAGCGGGCACGGCTCTCCAGACTCTCCAGTTCAAATTCGGGGAGCACTTGCAGACTCCAGTGGTCAATGAGAGGCACAGCTTATGTTCAACATGCACTGTTTGTGGCATTCGAAGTTGCCCGAAGTTTAGGAACAATTAGCCAATGTGGTCCGTATGAGTCGAAGGAGACCTCCGCAGCCAGTCCGCATCTGCTTTGGTCCCAAAATTTTACTTGAGATCTGAACTGGAGGCGGCTGAGCACCAACTCCATCATCTCGGTTGACCCGCATGCAGCGCGCAGCGAACGGCACATTGCTCTGGATCCGACCCGCAGTGAAAAGTTGAGCGCGAAAGACCGTATCGAGATTGTGAGGGGCAGGAGCTGCCCACTACGCGTAAAGCTGCCCCGCAATGTGCACTAGCATGTACCAGCATGGTTCCCGCAGCTTGTCAGCATGGTGCGGTAAGCTTTGCGGTCGTCCATGTTCCCACGCTCCCGCAGGAGAAAACAGACGATGAAAACACTTGGCAAAGTACAGGGTGCCGATGTATCAGACGATGGCAGCAACGCGCACATCAACCTGAAGCCGCATGAATGTGCTTTGCCGGCAAATCCTCGTAATTGTTCATCCCCCGCTGACGTCGTGGCTTAAAACGCTCAGGTTGGAATGCGAACAAACTTCAGAAGAAGCCAGGAGGCAATCGGCGATTGTCTCAAGACTGCGGCGCCACTCGGGACATGCTTCCTTTGACGACGCTCGTCTTAGAGGAAGTGAGCCAGAAGTCGTGCAATCTGGGCATGACGATGACTGCGCCACTGTGCCGTATAAGGACCCAGCCCACAAAGGAGAGCTTGAAAGCTGACGGACCGAGGACTGACTTGTAGACCGTAGAGCAACACCGACAGCGTCTGCACAGCTTCGCACAGAGGATATTCAAGGCTGGCACCGTGCACTGCACGATCTGGCAGAGACTTTCGTGACTTGCAGGAAGTACATGTTTCACCCCGCGGGGTCATTCAGAACCATTTGGAATATGATGACTGCCATCACCGTGCTGTACGACCTTATTGTCATTCCGCTGTATGCGTTTGACCTGCCGCAGACCGGTGCTCTTACAGTTTTCGGGTGGACAATCATGATTTTCTGGAACGTGGACCTGATCATATCCTTTCGGACCGGATTTTACGATGAGGGCGCATTGGTGATGACCCCCCTCAGAGTTGCATGGCACTACTGCAGGACACTCAAGGAGAGAATGTTTCAAAACACAGACCTCGCAAAATAAAAGAGCTGACTCTCCAGGACCTGGCTCCTCTTCGACCTCGCGCTGATCTCTTTAGATTGGGTCCTTGCATTCATGGATATGTCGGATAGCGGAGAAGGGCAGGCGCCATGGTCGCGCACGCTGCGCATGCTGCGGTTTCTCAGGCTGATAAGGATGCTGCGATGGATCAAGTTGAGACAGGCAAACGAAGCTCTGCAAGATCTTCTTCATTCTCAGGCCTCGCAGAGTGTGATTGCCTTTTAAGTTCGGCCCTTGCAATGTCTGCTGGCTGTAGCAAATCTTTCTAGGCTGTGACCTCAGAATGTCATTGAAAGGCGCACGAGCATGCACGCGATTTTGAAACCACGCTTGCGTTACAAGGTCTCCGCGACTCAGAGCTTGTACACTGGTGTTGAAATCTCGTCCGCCTGGTTCGCTCTGCCAAGTATTCTCCAAAACTTGCAGACAGAGCCCACAGTCGCAAGTGACCATCCGTGACTGAGCAGCAGGAGGATCAGCAGCAGCAGCAGTACTACTGCGGCCACATTCCAGAAACGGGTTGCAGACAGCTATGGCATGTCTCTACCAGAGGCAGACTGTGATGCAAGAGTCTCCACACAAATGTAAACAGTGCAGGGACAATGGGGGTACGGTCCCTGCGAGAGCACGCACGGAGGTGCCATCAGAGGCACTGTCAGACGTGCCATCAAACGGCTTGTTTTCTCGATTCGTTGCTGTGAGTGCACAGAGTAGCTTGAACTCGATGGACCTCGATCGTCTGTGGCTCTTGAAAACCTTGCTCTTTTGCTGTTGCGGCTCGGCTCCTAACACAAGCTGTGCGACAGTCTCGAAGGTTTCTGGGTTTGGTTCGCAAAGCTTGGCAGCTGCCTGCAGGTCATGAGCTTGTACTATGGCCTGGCAAGCAGCATCGCACATCTTATGGTGCTGAACCATTTGATCGCTTGTGCCTGGTTTGGCGTGCATCACCTCAGCTCGGATAATTGGGTGGCTGCCAGCAACATGGAAGACAGCGAAATCATTCATCAGTACCTGGTCTGCTTGAACTGGGCATTTGCACAACTTGGAGTTGGTTCCAGCAATGCCAAGCCCATCAATAGCCTGGAATTTGCGTTCTGCATTCTTATTGCATTCCGTTCGCTCATCACCAGTTCCACGTTGATCAGCACAGTGAGCAACCTGATGGCCGGTTTGAGCAAGATCAAGGAGGACGAAACCAACGAGTTCCGATTGCTGCGGGCGTACTTAGCTGCGAATGACATCCAGCAGCAGCTCACACAAAAAGTTACGCAATTCCTCCAGTTTCAGTATGCGTTGAGGCAGGAAGCGAGGCGAGGACCGGAAAGAAAACACTTGTAATCCATTTCACGGTCCAGAACATGAACCGGACTCACCCAATCCCTCCAGGTCCGCTGACATGCAAGTTCCGCTGCTTGAGCTTCTGTCGCAGCAGCTGCAGGGTGAGCTCCAATTTGCACGATTCCAAAAGGCTCTGTGCAAGCTGCGTTTTATTGAGGACTTGATCGACGACCCTGATTTACAAACGATGCAGGTTCTTCACCGCTTGGCTATGACTGCCCTAAGCAATACTATCGTGGCAGCAAAAGATGTTATCTTTTTGTGTGGCAGTCAGGCGGTGGCAGCCTGTCTGAAGCTGAGTGGATCTCTGACTTATTTTCATGAGGATGGGACGAAGACCATCGATTCATCTACTTGGGTGGCGGAGGTTTGCTTGTGGACACCATGGATTTTCATGGGTGACCTCGTCGCGGATGATGTCACCCGCATGGCCTTGCTGGACGCCCAAAGTTTTGGCGAAATCCTGTCGCAGAATTGGCAAACCCACCATGCTGCACACCGCTACGCCAAGGACTTCTTGGCGCCTTGTCAGCAGTTAAGACATGCTGGCTGCGAGCCTTTTGTGGTGATCCTATCATATCGGCGTAGCGTACGGAACAGAACTGTTTTCGGATCCCGAGCCCTGGCATTCTTACTTCTCAAGCACGCAAGAGATCCACTTCCTGAGCTGAGCGAGGAGACGTTGAAGAAGCAGGACAGCTGGCTGGACGTGATGGAACGGGATGACGCCAGCGATGGAAGCTTCGATGATGGGAGCAAGACAACTGCTCCTGTAGCAAAGAAGAAGCACTGTTGCATCTTGACTCGGTTAGCACGCTAAGGAAGCAATCGCAACCTTTGTGCATCTCTTTCGCGAACTGTTGCTTCTGCTGCCACTGCTGCTGCTGCTGCTGCTGCTGCTGCTTCTGTGGTTGCTTGGTGCTGCCGCTGCTGCTGTTGCCACTGTTGGCACTGTTGCTGCTGCGGCTCCTCCTGCTTGTGTTTGCTGGGCTTCTTGTCCTTCTCGTTCTTACTCTTGGTGCTGCTGGTGCCGGTGCCGGTGCCGGTGCTGGTGCTTGTGCCGGTGCTTGTGCTCGTGCTGGTGGTGGTGTCGCTGCAGCTGATGCTGCTGCTGCTGGCGCAGCTCTGCTACTGCTTCTGGTGTCTCTGCTGCTGCAGCAAGACGCTTCGCTGCACAAGGTGCGGCTTTCTTCGGTGGGAGGAAACGGCTGGCCCAGGTAGTCGCAACGGCCCCAGCTGTGTCCACTGACAGTATTCACTGATGTGGGCGCGGGAGCTGCAGCTTCCTGTTTCACCTCGCAGAACATTTTGCGCTTAGCTAGCTGGAGCGCATGACGATTCAGGCTCTGAATTTGGCGGAGCCATTCAGGGCCACTGCAGGCACAGGCGGTTCGAGGAGTGTTGATGGTTCACCATAGGTTCAGGACGTACGCCGCTTACATATCATTCTCATCCACGTGCCGAGCCCAACAAGTGTCTAGTCTAGAGAGCGGAGTCATTCTGACCTACACAGAATTTTCATGACCCCAGACAGCGAAAACATCGGCCTGGCGTGAGTGCAGTGCGAGTCCGAAAGGCTGTGATTGCTCGTGCTTCAATTGCATGGCAATATGCCTGAAATTGCGGCCACTTCGAGCTCGAAATGTAGATTCCGAGCTGTTTTCTCGAGGTGTTGTGAGATGGAGCCACAGAAGGATGTGGTGGCACCACCTCGCCTGCCGACCCCGAGCCCGGAAAGCCCGGACATAAGTTTGGTTGAACCTCCTCGAATGCCGAGCATGGCGAGCTTGGTGCCAAGCCCTCGAAGCTGCACCAGCCCAAGCCCTTCAATGCCCAGACAAAGAAGCAGAGCCAGCTTTTGGGAACTCCACAAGCAGCTCGGAGAGTGCCCCTTGACCGCTCTAGGGCCAAGGCTCTTACTGTAGGAAAGCAACAGGCGCTCGCGGCTGAGGTTACGAGGCGGACATGGCGCTTTTGGAAGACCGCTCGGGGCCGACCTCGCATCTGCAAGCCCCGCAGACCGTGAGGCCTGGACCCCTCAACAGTTCCAGAGACAAGATGCCAATCTTGCAAATCAGGATTTAGCAGTTCTGCAGCAACCGAGGAAGCGCGTCCAGAGCCTGAGCCAGCCACAGGACGGCGAGAAACGAAGTGACAATCCCAGGGGCTCTTTCGCACCAGGAAGGCAGGAGAAGTTTTTCGAAGTTTTTACTCCAGCAGTTCCGTCCTTTGCTGGACAGCGGGAGGCGAGACAAGTCCCTGAAGACGTTGCTGAAGGTGCAGGGTCAGAGCTTGGCCGCCTCAGCCACAGAAGCGATCGAGTTGAAGCCTCACGACTGCTGGACGTCCTCCAATGTCAAGCCGCAAGGGCCGATGGTTCGCCAAAAGCTTTCAGAGGAGCGTGGCGAACGGCAGTACACCAAATCCAGAAGAGAGAGACATGGCCTCACACATTTCTTCAATGTTGCCTGCTAAATCTAAAGTCTTCTGCCATGTTTTGAAGTAGTGTGTAAACAAGGCTGAAAGAGAGACATGTTGATTTTCGCATATATTGCTGAGGATCGAGACCCCGGCAACATTGGAGGAGGCAGCCTCGCCCATCGTAAGGACCAGCAACAATGGCTGCCCATGTTACGTTTTACCCCGCCTGACTAACCCGTGCGTGCGAAACCCTGCCAGGAAGTGTGTGCTACATCCAGGTGGCTCGTGGCGTACGTTTTGGAATGTGCTGGTCGCCCTCTGCATCTTCTATGATTTGCTAGTCATCCCCCTCTACGTCTTCGATATTCCTTCGAACGTATTTCTTGCAGTTGCGGGATGGTACATCCAACTTTTCTGGAATGCAGACTTTGTGATTTCTTTCTTGACCGGCTTTTACGATGAAGGCACGCTTGTCCTAGCTCCTTCCAGAATCGCGTGTCATTATGCGAGAACTTGGATGCTTTTCGATATTAGCCTCATTGCCATGGACTGGTCCTTCGTCGTGATGGACACCATGGATGCAGCAGAAGCTGCGTCGCTGCAGTGGTCGCGCAGCTTACGCATGTTGCGATTCCTGCGCTTGGTGCGCATGCTGCGATGGGTCAAGCTCCGGCGAGTCAACGAAGTCTTCCAAGAATATTTTCATTCGCAGGTGCCGAGACTTGCAACAGGTACAGTAAGACACAGGGTCGGATGGCGGTGTAAGAACGTGTGTAGGTACCTCCTGGAGTCCCGTTATCTGCCCCCCCTTCATTTGTGCTGTCACCTGTCCTGTCATCAGGTGGCGGGCTGTCCTTGAAATGAGAGAGTTGCCCAGCCCCCGCAAGCCAAGCCAGCAGACTCTGGGGGGACTAACCCAGCCACTCAACAACCTTCTGGGAGATAGGGACGGGCCAGCAGATGGTGTCACCAGCTGCAGGACGGAGTCAGCGGCGAGTTCCAGCCTTTGCTCGAGTTTGCTCGGGCGGTGGGAGCGGTGTGAAACGGGCGGCTCCCTCCACCCCCTCATCCTGTTCCCCATCATTACCTGAGGAGGAGGGAATGTTTGCAGGAGTGTTGGTCGGTTTAGAGTTTACATCGCAACATGTACAAGGACGTCACACGAGGTAGCGGCTCCCCTCTCAACCATAGGAAAGAAGGAAGAGAGGGCAGCGTCCTCGAGCCCGCCAGCTCCTGCGGAAGTGGGGCCTCAGTATGAATCAACGAAGGGCCTAAGGCGGGTGCTGCAGTGTGTGAGGGAGTGCAACAGCAGTACACAAGCAGTCAGCGGGTTCGTGGATGCATCCACGAGCGCATCACATGTTCATGAGTCGTTATTGCGTTGGCATGCCCGTGCAGCTTGGAGTTGGCACCCAAGTTGCAAAGAACAAGTGAGAGGGAGTAAGCTGAAGAAGAGAGCCGGATATGCCGGAATTTGGGTAGGAGAGGCTTTGCACCGGGAGGGCAGCGTGAAAGGCCATCGAGCAATTATTTCAGATGTTGGTGGCTTCAATCATGGGAGAATCGGAGATCTTAGCCGATGTTTCGATGAGGCCGCGGCGGTGGAAACAGATGAAGCCCCCAGCGGTAGGGCCGTCGATCGTAATGCCTCTCCGACGCCAGTGGTGGACGACGCCCAGCCCAAAGCGCGTGGCAAAGGAGACAAGCCCCAGCGGCTGCGCCAACGGGGCAGGATAGCGGAGGAGGATGGACACAAGTCACGACCGCACGTTTTTGCGACGGCGTCTGACTGTGCATGGCATTTTCAGGCTTCGTGACAAGGACTGGGATACAAAGCGCACGGAGGACAGAGTGGTGGTTCACCTGGAGGAGGAAAGCCAGCTTGAGGCCACGGAGCACATCCGTGAAGGTGTTGTGGCCAAGCAGTGCAGGGACCCGCATGGTGCCGTTCGTGACCTCAGACAACCAAGTTGTGCTTCGCAGGGTGGAGGAGTGGATCCAAAGTGTGGCTGGCAAGCCAGTACCCAAGCTCAAGCAGGCGGGCGGAACCCAAGGCGAAGCCGAAGGAGGAGACGATGGTGATCACAGTGGTCGTTATTCGGGATTTCGCTGGCCACAAGAGCTTCGTTCCGCAGTGGGAGGTCAAGGAGGAAGGCGAGACGCTGCAGCAACTTCACGTGCGCTTGTTGCAGAAAGAGCCTGCCCACGGCTTGCATGGTGGCGGGCCAACGGCAGCTGGGGGTGCGCTCGCCAGTGACTGAAGGAGTTGAGCACTACTGCCATTGACACTACTCCGAAATTCGTACGACCAGCGTCGACGAACCCGCAACTCGCGAACGACTTGGACACTGAAAGCGTTGGGTCCGAGGCAGTACGACTTTGGTCTGGTACAGGTCACGAGCCTTAAGCTGCCGTGTCGCAAGTACGCGCGACCCGGCCTGTGAGAGTGCTGCGCACGGCGGTGTACGAGCAGCTTCCGGAAAATCTGGGCGCGCGGCAGAAAATGCTGCAGCGCTACTGTACCGGCGACATCAGGCGACTTCTGGGGGAGGAGACGACATCGGAAGGCGAGGCCTGCGTACGGTGCTGGATGCCATAAACCGGGTCCTGCTGCGGTGGCGGCACAGGAAGCAGCTGAGCAGACGGTTGCGGATGAGGCACACGTCTACCAGGGACCAAGGATCAAGCTGATGTGTGAGAAGTGCCTTTGCTTGTCCTCTCACTGGAGAGAGACAAAGTGTGACGGAGTTGCGCGCTGGTCGTCGCACAGGCAGCGGCAATGTGGCCAGGGAGGCGGATGGAGGTAGACGTGGTGGCGGTCCCAAAGACCAACGCCAGCGGCGACGGCTGGAGTTCCGTCCAACACGCAACATGCTGCACCCGGGCAGCCAGACGGCTGCCCAAAACGGCAAAACAAGCCACGTGGAGGCAATGGTCATTTGTTCCAGATGGCCCAGATGGCGGACCGAGGCGATCACTATTGCTGATGGAGTGGTGGAGCCGGGGCGTGGACAGGCCGTCAAAGCCCACAAACCTGCACAGAGACTTTTTCTGAGCGTCAACGTTTATTTGCATTCTGCGCAGCAACAGGCGGCCTCAGACGCAGTGGACAAGATTCTGACGTGGCTCGCGGGTTTAAGCGAGGCAATGCGAGGCAGCGATAATCATTGGAGACTTTTTTTGGCGGCAGGCGCACACGTACAGTGCAAGCGTCATTGATTTTCTTTTGGTTACCCCGGAGTTGTATCCGACTTGCAGACTTCAAGACCTGGGCCCGGCGGACCACGACCACGTGTTAGCAAGGAGTCGTTGCAAGCGGTTTGGAACGTCGAGAAGTAGGCCTTCTATGAGCAGCTGCGCAAGGGCAACCTTTCTGCGGCCTGCATGGGGGCGGCTCAGCGACAAGGCGGAGGACGCGGCGTGGGCGGCAGAGGTGGGCGGAGGAGTGAGGCCCTACGAAAGCACCCACGATACAAGGTCTCCGAGAGTGTGTCAGCTTCGCAAAACTTTGTCGTCGACTGGCGGAGCTGAGGCACCAGAGTGAACAAAAGCGTGCAGGACCTGGGCTTTGCACACGGCCTTTGGACGAGATTGACAGGTGGATCAAGCAGACGTGGGAGGCAGGCCCTGTTGCTAAGGACGTGACTTCCAGTCCTCACCCGGCCTCGCGTCGTTTGGCGGAGGCAGTCGACGCAGGAGGTGCGTACCCGACTACCAGTTCATGGAGGACGCGTGCACAGGCCTTGGGCCGGAAAGAGCACCCTTTTTCGGACGACACTGTGCAGTTGCAAGGCGACGACGTGCGACCAACCTCCTCCCCTTGCCACGGCAGCGCCTCGGCGGCGAAGTCGTTGTCCCTGCCGTTGGTGGCGTGTCCAGACGAAGTAGAATACGCTGCTCCAAACTTGTAGCTGCGTCGGTGATGTGGCTGTGGGGACACTGGAAAGACTCTGGAAGGTGAGGTGATGCTGACTGGGAGCTTGTACACCACACGCGCAAACAAAGTTGGCGCTCTTTTCTGCCAGCATCCTGCCATCGACCGCTGCACCCGCCACGAACCCGGTTGTGGTACCCGTCCCACGTGGTGGCCGCGTGCTGCGTGAAATGCTGAACAAGCTACTTTGTCATGCCGATGTACTCGGTTTTAGTGTCCTTGTTCCACATCCAGTGCCGCCAAGCCTCCTCCGCCGAGTGCTTCACCCAAGACGATGAAGTCCATGCCCGCCGTGAAGAACCAATCAGTCTCCTCCCTCCAGCCACTGCCACACCACGCGTTGCAGCTTGCGACCACCGCTTCGTAGGAGTCGTGTGCCTGTCCTTGGCCTGCGCATGGTACTGGTGCTTGACCGCCTCAAAGTTGAGCACAAACCCTTTTTTCAGCCATAGTGGAAAAGGAAGCCACATGAGGCCGCATTTCCAATGGTGCGGCGGCAGCCCTCCGCTCTGTCTACGAGTACTGCAGCTCCAACGGGGGCTTCGCGCGCTCTCCTTGTGCTCCACAGTGCCCGGTCGTCCAGGTAAAGCGCCACACCCAAGTGAGGAGCAACTTTCCGGACGTACCATGACCCCGTTTAGGAGCGGCGGTGCAAGTGGTTAACCTTCCACCGACGCTGGGCTGCGTAGAAGCAACACGGGACACGGCCTCAGGGACGCCAAGAAAGCACCAAGCTCTGAGAGCTGCAGCCGACGGAGTCGAAACATCTTCTTACATCCGCCGTGACTGCAGGTTCCCAGGAGGCGTGAGCCTCCGCCATGCTTCTAGGGATCCCTCCAGTAAGCTCGTCAGGGGCCCACGTTTGCACCCGACAGCAGAGCTTCTCAGAAGCTTCAAAGGACCTCGTGGGCTGTTGCACTACCTGGAAGAGGAGCAGCTTTCAGGACTGAGGAGGGACTGTGTGCAGGAGTGTCGGTTGGTTTAGGCATGGATCGCAATATGTACACGGGACGTCGCACGAGGCAGCGTTCACTCAGTGTGCCTTCCCGCCCCCGTGAAACCATAGGAAAGAAGGAACAGAGAAAGGTAGAGAGAAAGGGGGTTGGGCGGGCCGAAAACCTGAGGGTCGCACAGCGACCCCTAAGCCCAGCAGAAAGAAAGAGAGGGAGGCTGCACCGTAGCCATTTTGGCTTAGGTCTTTCATTCTTGGAACCCTGCCTGGCTCAACGACCCTCGGAGGACAAAGCGCAACACCTTTTCTGACCCTGGCCCGAACAAGAAGAAGAGGGGAGAAGCAGAGGAGACAGCGAGAGACCTACATTACATGGTTTTCCGGACTCCAGACACTACTCGTACCGGCCTTTAGCCGCGAGGGTCCTCGATCAGATCCCTCGAGAAAGAAAGAAACAGACCTCAAACAGGTTCGGGTTCGTTCGCCCGACACGAAGCGGGGATTTAGGCTTTGTGAGGAAGGGTTAAAGATGTTCCTTGGCGGAGGGACTCCTGCTTTCGTCATGCAAGCAAGAGACCTCGAGCCTAAAGAAGCAACGAAGTGGGTTCGAGCCAGCAAAGCAGGCAAAAGAGAGAGAGAACGAGCAACGCCAAGCCTATGCCCAGGCTGCGAGCTTGTATTACGGTCTGGCCAGCAGCATCGCTCATCTCATGATACTGAACCACTTGATTGCATGTGCCTGGTTTGGTGTCAGCCGCCTCAGCACTGACAACTGGGTTTTGGACAGCAACATCGAGGAGGAATGGATGGGACACCAGTATCTGGTTTGTCTCAATTGGGCATTTGCCCAACTCGGTGTTGGTAGCAGTTCCGCCAAGCCAACAAACAGTTTGGAGTTTGCATTCTGCATCCTTATCACTTTCCGCTCTTTGATCACATCTTCCACCCTGATCTCAACCGTGAGTAACTTGATGGCAGGGCTCAGCAAAATCAAGGAGGATGAGAACACCGAATTCCGGCTTCTTCGGTGCTACCTCTCGCACAACGACATCCAGCCCGAGCTGGGCCAGAAAGTGACGCAGTTTTTGCAGCACCAGTATACGCTTAGGCAGGAAGCAAGGTGGGGAGGCTTTCAGTCCAAATCGTTCTGTTGTGCTGCGGTTACCATGTTTAGCATGCCGTGGGAATCAAAGCATTTTGATCTTCAGGTCTGCGGACATGGACGTGCCCCTGCTTGAGCTGCTGTCCCATCAGCTACGAGGCGAGCTCCAATTTGCGAGGCACCGGAAGTCCCTCAGGAAGTTGGGATTTGTTGACGACATGATCGAGGGTGAAGACTTGCAGACGTTGCATGTGCTGCACCGCTTGGCCATGACAGCCCTGAGCAATGCGTCGGTGGCGAGCAAAGATATCATTTTCTTCAGTGGCACCAGGGCCTCGCACGCCTACCTCAAGCTGAGTGGCGACTTGATATATTTCACAGAAAACGCAGCGGAAAAGTCCGTGGACAGCAGTGTGTGGATAGCAGAGATTTGCTTGTGGACTCCTTGGGTCTACTTGGGCGACTTGATGGCAGAGGATGTCACCCGACTCGCCATTCTGGACGCTGATCAATTCTGCGAGATCATGTCGCAGAGCTGGCTCACTCAACGAGCCGCCGCCAAGCACGCCAGGCAGTACCTTGAAACTTTGAAGCTAAAGCAGGACCAAACGGCGTGGACCGACCTCTTCCCTCGCGACGATCCACAGCGCAGTGTGTCTGCGGGTCCCTTCGCAGCGGATCTGCCCAAGCAGTGCTGTAGCTTGGCTTGGTCTTGCTTTTGCTGCCTGTGGGCATGGGCCGTGGGCCCGGGAAGGGGTCACTAAGCTGCAACTAAGGCCCACGCTTCTTCTCGAAAGCGCCACAGGGATCCACGAAGGTGCGTCGGAAAGTCGCACCTGCGTCACCTGCGTCACCTGCGTCACCGAAGATGGAGTTCGACGATGTGAGGGGGCCTAGCTAGATCTAGCTGGACTTGACGGATAGTGTGACAAACTGGAGTCAAATCCCTGCCAGCTGGCACCCTGTACGGTCCAGTTTGCGATCGCTGCATTAACGGATACATAGGCCATTACTGCGACGGCAGCTGCTATGGTTACGAAAGATAATTAACTATGCTGTCCTTCTTGCGGTGGGGGCGCTTGTCGGACCTTGTGGTCTGATGCCGGAGAAACGCAGAAAAAGGGTCCCGGAGGATCCCGGAGTTTAGTTCATATCTCGGGGTGATTCAACGTCTCCCAAGCATGCAGAGCTCCTGTTTGGGAGGTCGCGCGTTACCCACGAACTTTAACGTGTTTGAACATCCACGGCTTGGACGCCGCATCATGGTAGGCTCACTCGGAGCCCCTGTGGGATGTTGGTAGGCAGCCGGCTAGGCAGTTATGTATAGATGGTCACCAGTAGATCTCGGACGTACTGCAACCGCCATGATGTCGCCGTTTCTCGAGTTTCACTGCAGCCCGCTATTCTTTTGATCGTCGAAGTCTTGGCTTGCGTGTGTCGAAGACATGTCGCAAGCACGCCGCATCTGCTTTCCGAAGCCAGTTGAGGCCCGGGGCATGAGTCCTTGAAGCAGAAAACTCTGAGCCGGGCAGAGGGCCGAGACATGTGACAAATCGCAACCCGATGTGAGCTCTGAGGCCGGGAAAGAGGCGACTGGGAGCGTGCCCTTGCCTTGCTCGAGGCACTCCCGGTTGTGTGATTCGGGCAGTCTTCTCGCAGCTCTCTGCCAAACCAGGAGATCCAGAAGGAGCGTCTCCTCCCGGTGCTGCACTCAGATCAGCACAAGAACTCGTGGAGCGACTGGGACATTGATGATGCAATTTGGACGTTTCGTCTTTGCCCAGGATCTCATAAGTTTCAACACGGCGATGGACACCTGCACTGGATCACAGCGCTGGGAGGTGGTCCTGCAACTCCTGGAGGATAATGGAAGTGGCAAGCTGCCAGGCTGTCAGGTCAGTCAGGTCGTTGATGTGAGTCCATGGCAAGGACCTACGGCAACACGGCCTCCGAGCAGACCTCCATACCGCTACCGCTGCAGCCAGTGCGTGTGCGCACGGTGAGCAGTGGCTCCCGCCCTACAATGTCGAAACGTCCCTTGGCATCTCAAGAAACTGAATGATGCACATGCTTGAGGCAACTGGGCCTTTTCTTGGCGGACGTTTGTGCTCGAAGACATCGGCCAGATGTGCAGCTGTACAGCTGTGAGCTTAGTGGGACCAATGTCTCTTTGAGAACGCAGTCCAGCAACTCTTTGCCAAGGCACCAAGCTCTTCGTTTGCGAGAAGGGGCTCCAATGGGAACTCGCTATACATCTACTTTCGAAGATGCCACGGCCTCACTGCAGGGGCAAGCTTTCACGCGCGCATCCGTTGCCGGCCAGAGGTTTGACGACGGCATAGCACTGGACTCGATCTCTTCGAGCATCGCCACCAGCTCAGCTATTGGAATCAACTTGGCTTCGAAAGCTTGGCAGAGACCCCAAGGCAATCCGAGCCTGTGCCACCCGTCGCAGTTGGGACTTGGCATTGTGGGTGCTCAACGAGCTCTGCCTCAGCCTGAAACTTTCCGAGTTTTAGGGGCCATCTGCCGTCTTTCCGCGCTATGCGAGGTGGCCGTGACAGAGATCCTGGAGCCAAAGCCTATCTTGCTGCCGTGGATGCGCTGGAGGTTGCGCTTGCCAGAGTCGCTGTGACACTCGCGCGACGACCAAGCAGAGCATCACCTACAGCACTAGTAGATGAGCCGAGCCTGTGTGCCAGGCCAGCAATGGTCCACCGGCATCTCCCGAGCTATTCGAAGAGCTTTGTCGTAAAGCTGCCTCAAGGCACTGCACTCGCACCGTGCCCAACGCTGTTCATGTAGTGCCTTGCACTTGCTGGCAGTTCGGTCTTCGCTGCCTGAGTCGTCCTTGTGAGGATGTTTGCGGTAATAGAGCATGTCTCCTGCATCATCCGGTCTCCGGGCGCCTTGCCCCTCCTTGAAGAAGGATTTTCCCGAGCCAAGTGCTGCGGACGTCTTTAGGCCGACATAGCCAAAAAGGTGTATTTCGAGCGCCGCCACTGACCACGGCGCCTGCCTCGTTTCCGGCCACGGTTTCCGTTTCATCTCGGTCAGGATTGCAGGTGCCAGAGCATGCTAGAGCTGGAAAGGAAGAGGACTCCCTAAGCAAGGGGCCCTTGCGGATACCCACAGCTCGGCTTCGGCGAAAAAGTTGAGCGAGCCTGCTGAAAGCACGAACAGGATGACATTCCTGCTATTTCGAATGAAGGAAACGAGGCCTGGCTCACAGGCTCATAGTTGGGCAAATGAAGCGGCCATGAACCGGACCTCGTCGGGCCTGCCGACAGTGCAGGCCGGGGACAAGGGAGCAGAAAGGGGGTTTCTTCAAGCCCGAGCTGCCGCAAATGCAGCCACCAGGAGGCCACAGCCGACTCCGGGGATCGCCTTCCCCCAATCGGACGGCAGCGCACCAAAGGCAAGGTTTTCCGCCGAAATGGCAGCGACACGAGAGTCTGCATGTCTTATTCTTAGGCAAGCTCCCGACAGCAAGAGTCTCAGCCGGCAGTGCAACAGCAGGGTCAGCTTCTTCAAGTCTGGCCTTGCCCTGAGGTCGACAAGAAGACGTTGTCGACGGCCACTGAGAAGACGGGCACTTCGCCCTCCAAAGCGTCAGCAGCTCTGGCATCGAGACCTTGGCCTTCCCAGAGTCTCACGTCCTCGGGCCTTGCAGGAGCAGCCGAAGCTCGGTCCGGGTGCAGCCGCAGGACGAGGACCTCAGAGGCTCCTTGAGAGAATGGAGATGCAGCAGTTCAGCCTGCAACCAGTGTACATGCCGGTGGATTGGTAGGCTTCTCCTTGATCAAGTACCTCCAGGACAGAGCCCGAGCAGTTCGCCTATAGCGAAGTTTCAGGAAACATCTTGAGCTTCACGAACAGCTACTGTAGCTGTACTCATCCTATCAGGTCTTGGCTTCTCAGAACAGGAAGAAGGCCACCTCTCTGCAAGTGTAGACTGTAGAAGCACATGTGCTGTGCCCAAGTAGCAGGCTTGGGTGGACCTCGAGTTTCTGAGAAATGTCTTGCAGCCCTGCCCCGAGAAACCTGAAGGTGCTGATGTAGGGGGATTGCAAGCCGGGTGAGTGCCATTGAGTGCCAACACCAGTACCAGGTCATTCAACAGGAAGCACCTCAATGAGCGAGAGGTGGGTGACTATTGCTCATGTCTCGAGTTGGTGATCTTGGACCTGTCAGGATGTGTTCGGGTACACGTCGCTGGCGCTTGCAAGCAGTGTCGGCCACGAGGGCGTTGTGAATCTACTGTTGGCCGGAAGCACAGATCAGGGCGTCTGCCGTTCACAGCATGCGCGAATCTGAAGACAATCTTGGCCACGGAAACGGTGCTTTCTCGTGGTCACCACATGTTGGATTGCGCTTTCCGTCCTGGAACTTACTCAGGAGGCTCAGGTGGCGAGCTTGTTTGGCAGCTCCTGCAGACAATACAAAGCATCCTGGTACCTCGTGCCAGGCCGACTCGAAAGTCCGTTGCAACCTTGGAAATACGCCTCTGCACTTGGCATCTCGAGCAGGCCATGCACAGTCATGCGCCACCTTATGTCGTGACTCCTGCGTGTATCATTGTACAAGCTGAACGGACCATCCCAGGCCTCCCCCACACGCTCTTTGCAGTGTCTGCAGGTCATGTTGCTGCGGTGCAGGTGCTAGTGCAGCACAAAGTTGCCCTGGTGTCCTGCCTGCAGCATGGGGCAGACGTTATGCCACTATGACCCAGGGACCTAGGAGATGCAAAGGCTCGTATATACACACACACATATACAGATAGATAGATAGATAGATAGATAGATGGATAGATATTTCAGAAAGGGGCCTACAGTACTCGATTCATTGGAGGCCGACAGAATCCGTCGGCATTCAATAGATCTCGAGAGCCCAGGACTCCAAGAACAGTGAAGGTTGGACGCCACTCATGTGGCCACCGGCCCAGCTTTCCAACTCCAGGTGCAGAGGCTATGTTGCAACAACCTGTGAACTGACGCTGCAAGGGCATCCATGTCTGGGCGTGCTGACGTGGTCGCTGCCCTGCTCGCTGCGCATGCAGAGGCCTGTGTCTGGCTTTACAAGACCCGATGGCCAGCGAAGAGGATAGCGATGGTTGCAGGCGAAGTTGAAAGACTCCCAGGGCATGACCGCATTGATGTGGGCAACCCGTGCGGGCCTTATTGCAAATCGTGACTTCGACAGTGTCGATCATGTTTGGGTCATGATCTGTGCAGCCAGGCCACGGTCATGTGGACGTCATGAGGTTGTTACTGGGTGACGGGTGTGGCCCCCAGACAGACACCTATCGTTGCATGTTTGTGCTGGGTGATTGCTCCTTCAGGCCAGACCTCAGCATAACGGACTTTGGAGGCTGGAGGCCAAGTGACGGCTCCTGCCGCCATGATATAAGGCCTTCCGAGCCTCTGGTTTCCAGCGGCGCGCGCACTCTCCGAGGCCACAGTGTGATGCACCACGCGCGGCAGCACAAGGCGGCCAGGAAGATGCTGGAGCGATTCGAGGCCTCGCAAGCGTTGGGGGGGGGGGGGGGGGGGNNGGGGTGCGTTTGTTGTCGGGTCGCCGGCGCCAGGCTCTGAATCGACGCCTGCTCCACTCAGCCAAATCCGGAGACCTCAACGAAGCGTCTATGGCGCTTCAGGCTAGCGGACTTGTCATGAGACGCACGGAATCGAAGGGGCTTGGAGGCCGGCGCCTTTGTGGACACACTGGATGCAGACGGTGCTAGTCCCTTGCTTCATGCTGCGTCCCAGCGCAACCTATCCATGGCGGGCAGCCTGGCCTTCACTGCCAGAACCGTGACCGCAAAGCTCCGAAGATGCAAGTCGTCCAGGTCCGGCTCCTGACGCGCCACGGAGCTGATCCGAGCTTGGAGGCTGATTGCCGGGCTTCACTTGTCTGCTTTCTTTCAGAACGGGTCCAGGCCTCTCGGGCAAGTTCTCCATGGCTTCGAAATGCAGAGCTTCCTCCTCAACATGACCTGTGACACAAGGGATGCGGATGCGGCGAACTGCATCCATCACCTCGTGAAGCTTTGAGGTATCAGACATCGATCCAAGAGGCATCAGTGGATGAGCGCTGTGCAAGCAAGGGAGAGCAAGGGCAACATGTGGCACCGGAAATGTCTAAACGCAAAGCTGCTCCGCGCCAGGTCCTTCGCGACGCAGTGAAGGCGAACAAGCTTCTGGTATCCGCTGCCAAGGAGGGATGGTGGAAGGGCGTCTTCCAGGCCCCGCCAGAGAAGAGTGCCGAAGAAGCAGGAGAGCCCAGGCAGGCATGAAGGGCGCGTCCGCGGGACGCTGCAGGCCATCGAACACGGGGCGTGGCTGGAGATACCGGACGAGGCAGATGCTGTCGACCTGCCAAGAAGAACAATGCAGTCCACCCTCTCACGTTTCTGCAGTCGCAAAAGACGCCGCTTGGATGGGCTGCAAGCCATGGCAGTGTTGAAGCAGTTCGGCGGCTTATACAGGCACGAAGCACGCTTGAACACAGAGGGAACTTACGTCGTCGGTGCAGAATGTTGGTGTGAAGGCTCGCGCATCTTTAAATGCCCGCGAGCAGTGTGGCTGGACTCCTATCCATTGGGCGGCGGAGGTCTCAGTTTCGCGGAGACACTGAGGACTGGTAGTCTCACTGAAAAACTCGGAGCCAAGGCTCACAGAAATTGGGCACAGGCTCAGGGTCGAATCTTTGCAAAATGTCGCAGCATTGTAGATTCAGTCGTTGGCAGGTGGCTTCAGTGCTCCATTACCACAAGGCTGATGTGCATGCCAAGGCCTTTTCGGGCGGGTGCCTCAATTGCCAATCGGGCAAACAAACGGTCAACACGCATCAGCTCCGTGCACAACCAGGTGATACCATAGTTCATTTGGCGGCAAAAAGTGCGGTGCCAAGAATGTCAATGAGTGACGGTGCCGTAAGACCTATATTACTTACTTTGACCTGCTTTGCTTTAAGCATTGCTTTCCCGTCTGTTGGTCAAGCTCTGTACATCTCTGTACTGTTGGCTGCAGGTAACCATTGCTTCAGCCTGGTTCTGCTGAGTTGCGCATCCGCTAGTTTGGATGTTAAGGCACCTTTGAGCGCTGTCCGCACTTTTCTTGAGCTCAGCTGAAGCCCGATGCTCAACCTGTTCGATAGGGCTTTGAAGGGCGGACCCCGCTGCAAGCCCCGGCCTTGGCACCTTGAGGGGTGCTCGTCTTTGTGGTGCATCGTGTGGGCATCGGATCTCATAGCTAGATGGATGCTTCGGATAAGAAGCACACCTTCAGGATTTGCGACCTCTAGGCTGCAGAAGGCATGAAGACAGAAACTGGCAGCTGAAGTGCACCCCCTAAGGCCACCGCAATAGGCGGAAAGGTTGCGGCCATGCTCTGCCTGCTGAAGCTGCGGGCTGACGCAAGCGTCCGAGGCGAAGGCGGCAAGCCTAAAGCCAGCATCAGAATGATAACAACAACAATAAGAGTCTAGTAATAATAGTAACAGTGACAGTAGTAGTAGTAGTAGTAGTAGTAGTAGTAGTAGTAGTAGTAGTAATCGTAACAGCAATGGTAAGAAACAGAATAAGAGTCAGAGTAAGAGTAGGATAAGATCAATAGTAATACTAATAGTTATAGCAATCGTAATCGTTTGTATTCTTCCCGCACCTTCTGCAACAGCCCCGTAGTCTTCTGCATGTCAGGAGCTCCCAAACAGTCTCCG